>JAOTQJ010078540.1:0-12715 GCA_025642045.1 Solanum sejunctum | reverse complement strand
CAAAGTCATCACAAATCATATGCGGATGCTAGAAGGAGAGGACTGGAATTCTTAGTAGGAGATTGGGTATTTTTAAAGGTGTCTCCAATAAAAGGGGTTATGAGATTTGGTAAGAAAGGAAAATTAAGCCCACGTTACATTGGGCCATATAAAATTATCAAGAAGTTCGGGCAGGTTGCATATGAACTAGAGCTATCCCAAGAGCTTTCAATGGTTTATCCAGTTTTTCATGTCTCTATGCTTTGGAAATGCATAGGTGACCCATCTTGTATCACTCCTATTGAGGATGTGCAGATTACAGAAAATCTCACCTATGAAGAAGCACCTATTTCTATTCTAGATCGTCAAGTTAAGAAGCTAAGCAATAAAAAAATAGCTTCAGTAAAAGTACTTTGGAGAAACCAGCAAGCCGAAGAAATAACATAGAAGGCCGAGGATGCAATGAAATCAAAATACCCTTACTTAATTGAAGCTAAAGAGCAAGTCCAACATCCAAAATTGGGAGCCTTAATAGGAACGTGTGTTTGAACTTTTATTGCGTTGAACTTGGTTACGCTTTGTAATTGTGCTAACATTCGAGGACGAATGTTCCTAAGGGGGGGAGGATGTAAAAGCCCACATTTTACATGTACTAATGCTTTGTAAATGAAAAACAATATGGTTTGGTCAAATTAGAGCCAATTTTAAAAGTGCTTAAATCTCATGTTAATGGGCAATATATGCGTCTAACGCTTAAGAGGGTCAAGCGTATACATGTTTTGTGTTAAATTTAGGGGATCACAGACCTAAATAAAGTGAGAGAATTAAGGTGCTTGTATGACTTAAGAAGCTAGCAGGTAAATCACCTACTTGCTTAGCTTCAATTCGCTAAATGGAGACGAGCTCGACATTGAATTTGTTCAAGTCCTATTATGAATAAAGTCTGTGTTAAGTATGTAATTTTAGCATATGTTTTATAATCATAAATGGACTGCATTTTTAGACCAAGAAGAATATTAAAAAGGGACCAAAGACATCATAATTTATTGGATAATTTAGGCTCAAACTAATTAAGAAGAAAGCTGAAAAATAGGTAGCAAAGGCCCATCAGTTTTGAGACCCATTTAGGCCCAAGTAAAAGGGCCAAGCTACTGCATAACAAGTGCATTAATAGGTATGAATATATTTTCAAAATTTCAAGAGAAAGTTGGCCAAAAGAGTCTTTAAAAACAACACAAAAGCAACCCTCAATTCATTCCACTTGAAACAATTTTTCAGCTTTCCAAAAGACTCTTATCTTCTCTTTACTTCACTTTACCAAGCAGCTATTTTAACCTTCTACGTTTCTTGAAGGAAACCTAAATCTTGAAGGAAAAGGTAAGTAATTATAGGTATGTATTTAGTATGGTTTCTTCATGAAAAATAAGAAGTATATGCTAGTATGCTGTTCTGGAAATTTGGATAGCATGCGTCCTAAGAATTGTGGTGCACTTTTCTTGTTATTTTAAGAGGATTTTCTCTTCTTGGTTGGCTGAATTATGAAGTAGGAGTCATGTTTGTAACAAGTTATAGTTTTTTAGTGATGTAATTAAGGTACTGCACCACTTTTACAGTCCACAAAGATGAGTTGTCATACGATGTCGTAATTGTACTCTTAAAAGAAACTTGGGAGCTGATAATTGTAGTATGTTGTTCCATGACCTTAACCTAATTTAGGACCATTTGTGGACTATTATAAGACCAGTTGTTTGTATAAAAATGTTGGGTACAATTTAGGTAAAGTTAAAACACGTTCGGGATTATTGACGTCGAAGTGTGGTGAAAGGATGTAACGTTATGCTGCTTGTTTGTATGTTGTGAAGAATTGTTATGTATTGTGCCTTATGGGTTGTTGTAAGACTATTAAGGGTATGAAATAAGATGTACATGACATTTACATAAAATGGTTGTCATAAAATACAATTATAAGTGAAAAGGTTAAAGAAATGCCTTCGCATCGCTAATTAAAAGTTTGCTGCCCGGGTGTTAGTTTTTATGATATTGGGCTGCCAAGAAGTGTTTTGTCACTGCTGATACTAGTATTATTGCCTAACATACTACAGATAAATATATAAGGGAATAGCATCCACTCACAGGTAGTAGCAAGGTCATACAACAAGGTATGTACAGCTACTTAATTTTGTATCGTTCGGCATGAAACATAGATCCCTCCTTAGTACATAAAGGCATTTACCAACTCCGACACAACTATTAACTGTGTCTCCACTATTTAACATATTCATATGCTTCCATACACATAATCACCTTCAAATATTCATACTTATGTCGATACAAAGTTACATGAGTTCTTGTTGCTAAATAAAGTTCACGAGTTGTTTCATCTCATACGTATTTCACTATTTATGTAACATACTCTGTTCATTGCCATATTGCCTTGTATGATTATCTACACATTGTATGTTGTACATACATCCCTAAATCTCTAATATTGTGACCACCAAAATAATCATTTCAAAAGTAATTTAAAAATAAAGTATATTGCTTTTTGATGGGTGGTAGGTCGATGGGTGGAAGCATCACCTAGCCATGGATGATCCTATCACGGGTGGTAGCCCAAGGGGTTAAGGAAGAACCTAGCTAGGGACGATCCCGATACAGTTTTACCATTGATCAACTGGTGATTTGTATTATATACTATGCAAAGATTATACGTTAAAGGTAAATTAATATAAAGAACATAAAGCACATGATCCTAAAGTAAAACAAAAGTGGGTCCCTTATCCTACACTAGTGTATAGTTCCACTTGAGTTGTTACTTCATATATAGTAGTTCCTGCCTTACATATTCAGTACATTATCTCATATTGACATCCCTTTTGAGGGACCTGCATTTCATGCTACAGGTATAGGTGCTAGTAGATCTCCCCAATAGAGTACAGGATATCCAGCTACTATTACCAAGCTCCAGGTTGCTTCAGAGCTTTGTGTGTGCCTGAAGCTTATTTGTTTGTAATGTACAGTTAGTAGAGGCGGGGCCTGTCCCGACCCTTATCAGATACTTTCTCTTATCTTGAGGCTTTGTAGACTATGTAAATTAAAGAGTGGTCATGTCTCTGACCTTAGACACCGTCGCCCAATGGCCTAGTCGTATGTATTTCCTTTTTGCTTATTATTACTGTTTACTTTCTTAAAGGCATGTCAAAGATAGGAACCCCTTATAATATGTATAAAAAGCACATAGATATAGGTTGGTTCTCCCAGGCCTTATTGGCAGTGGCTGCTAGTCTGCCCTAACAGGACTTGGGATGTAACAACCCTCTAACAATAGATTGAGAACATATAAAATTATGCTTTAGCATCAAAAGTGTTGTATTTTGATAGCACATCAAACGCTCAAACCAAAAGAGATGGTCAATGGATCATCAGGATTTGAAGACCTAGATCCACAAAGTTACCTCAACTTAGTTATCATCTTGTTCAGGAATCTACTCTTCTTCTTTTAATGTGCCCTGAACTTTCCCTTTTGCCTCTTAATATGTCCCTATCTTCGACTCATGTATGCTAATCAGTCACTCATAGCCCTCTAAGCTGTTGTAATTGATGCAAGTATAGGTTGATCATTTATTGTAGCTCCTAGTGGCCATAGAGGAAGGCTTGCAATATATTCCCTAATCTTCTCATCCAAATCGTGGATATGGGAGGAAAAGTACCTCATAGTAAGAGGACTAAACTAAAGTGGTCCTGTAGAACCTGAAGAACTTACAACTCTTGAAAATGATCCTCCAGCCTTTGATCCTGGTTCTTTGAACTGCCCAAAAGAGGGATTCAATACATCAATCTGTCTCTTCTTATGTCCCCCTGTCCACCTCTCTTCTTTAGTGGACAAATACCTTTAGTCATCTTCTTATCCTCATCAGTAGGTAAGATAAATACCTTTGCCTAATAGCATAGTCTGGAAGTCAATTAGGGGTATACTAAGCTCTTAGCCCTCCTTTGGGCTACTTCTGCAATCTGATCAATCTATCCCAAACTAACCTAACGACTATCCAGGATAGCAACAATAACAAGTGCACGATCCAAAGTTACCTTTGTATCGTGCATAAAAATAATGACTCGAGCATAAATACTGGAAAGCCACCATTAGGCTTCCGCTATGAACTCATGGCAATCATTTTTTCTATGTGAACTGACCAATCCAGAAGAATTCTATTATGCAACTTGTCTACCAACCGATGAGTGACCAAATCTCAAAATCTTTCTCTGTACACCTTGTTATTAGCCTCCGACAGCTAATAAATAGCAATGATAGTTGTTGGGACAAAGCAAACTCTCACTCCTCGGATCAAAGTAGCCATTACCTCTCCAAAGTTAGTCTCCAAGGGAATAGCATTGAATTTGACTAGTATGGTGTGGTTGGCTCTAATCGGCTCCTCTATGAAGCACATCCAACCTAATGCTTCTAGTCGGGCAAAGAACTTTGGCATTTTTTCTTCTACTTTCTCCATGCAAAGGCCCCTCTCACTAATCATAGTCTGATTCAATTATTCATTATACTTTCGGGCATATTTGGCTAAGAAGAATCTACTTTGATCACAGTAGTTATCTTCACCACCTTCTAGAGGATTTAATTTTCATGAAGTATGTTGCTAGGATCCATTTTTAACCAATTATACCTACAATCAAAGAAAATATAACAAAAATATCTTATAGACATTTTAATCATGTATTAGGAAGCACTTGGACAGAGAGTTAATTGGAAAAAGTTCAGATCAACTAGTGAAGTGTTGTTAATTTTTTTTCAACAGTGACAAATTGTACTCTGTTTTCATAGCTACACTGGATTATTCACGGGGTTCAAATTATTCTAAGCTTCTGCAATCATTGAAGGTTATCTACACTCATGGACAACAAGGAGTACCCAAAGCACCATTCGTAACACAGTGGCCCCGTTCACGGAGAAGAAATGTCACTAGCAACAATTTCTAGATTCCACAGAGGCATTTTGTCAACCACATGATAGGCATATGTTTATAGAAATGATTCGACAAAATAATTTCCCTAAGAATACCCTCAACAACATACAATCACTACCTAGACAATAATCAACATTTTAACATTTTAAAGACCAAAAATCATCTCCTAAAAATGCCTAGAGGTGAACACCATAGTCAAAAAAAATGAAGCCCTGAAAATAACAACAAACAGAGCTAATCATTAATTCAAAATTTCACAACCATGGTAAGAAAAATTTAGAAAAAAAGCATCACCATTGTCATGAAATTCACATGGTTGCACCAATTACCATTGTTGAATGAGAATGGAGATATAGTAGGGCGAACATACCTCAAGATAAAGAGTAAAAAGGATAAGAAAGCTTTTGAATTGTTTCTTGGGATTCCAAGTCAAAAGAAAATTGGTAAGCATTTGTTACCTTTAACTCATGTTTCCTTTTCCTGAAAGTATAAGACAAAGTCACAAGTGACTTATCTTTTCACTTACTGCGCCGAATCAGTTCTCTGCCTTCGCAAATAATTAGGTGCCTTTGCACCACTTCACCTTTTTGCATACTCTATGTTCGCAGACATAAGGCCATATCCGTGGAGCTCAAATGGGTGCCAGACATGGGCTAAGTTTTTGCATATTTGCATGGTCTCAAGCCCATTTTAGCAATGATGGTCTATGCTTAGACCCCAAAGTGCTGTCAAAACAACCTTGGTCTCATCCTTTTGCCTTTTTAATGGTATTTCCACCCAAATTTTTATCTCCCATCACTTTGAGACTTCCAAACCTGTGCAAAACTACTACTAAAAACTTGAAAATTGTAAGGGTTAGCCAAAAATAAAAACAAAAATTTAGAAGATACATTAAAAATTCAAAATAAAAACCCTTTTTATATTTACATTTTTAGGTGATAAATCTTCTCCCCAACTTCAAGATAATTTTCTAGTTGAGCTTATGGGGATAATGTGCGATCATCAACATTTTCATTCGGTCTCTCCACTTTGCTAACTTGAATTGGCTACTAACTTGACATCAATTTTTCTTTTATGCATTTTGGGTAGACATGAGAGTGTTAAAAGGCCTTTTAAAAATTAGATTGCATACTCTATGGCCACTAAGTAAGAGACACTTCTAACTTCAAATGAACTAAAGTTACTATCAATGATCTCCATGATTTTTTCTTGAAACTTTAGTATCATTTCCTCAAATTCCACCTATTGGGTGATTATTGGCCTTGATGGCATGCATTGATTGAATATTTCTTCCATATTTATCACTACTCCTTCTTTTTCAAACCACAACTCATGGTTGATGACCATTAGGCAGGAGCTTTACTATTGTGCTGTCAAAATTCAATACTTTTGATGCTTAAAACATAAAATTTTGTTTTTCTCAAAGCAATGTTGAAGGATTTAATATATTTTTGTGTTTGTTTTTCATAGGTATAGGATTTGGTATGATTTTCAGCTAAGTGTTGCAGTTGCTGCATTTTTAGTGAAGTACGAAGCACTCTATGGGTCGTGGAATTTTCCATGAGCCACATAGTGGTTTCGTGGTTGAGATCCACTGAAAGTCCTATTTTATGAAGTTGCATTCATGAACTGTCAGACGAGACGTGAAATTTTGTACTTGTTGTGGATTAGGTTTCGTCCCTTGAAGATCAAATTTTGAGATTTTGTGGAAAGTTCTTAGATGAAACCCTATATGGTTTGTAAGTTTGAATATGGCCCGTAAAAAGGTCTCATAGAAGTTCAGCCAACTTTGAAGATTGAAGATTATGAAGCCCAGGTATGGGCCGTAGAACTGAGTATGACCCTAACCATATTCGTATTGCCTGCCGAATTCAGTTTTCCTATTTTATTTTGGACTTGTACTTTAGATGTTATAAATAAGTTGTTTAGATTATTTTTAGTGGAGAACGACCGGTCAACAACCACAAACGACAAGAATGGCGCATAGATGCACACAAGACACTTGGAATATAATTTTGTGATTTTAATCATTACATTGTGATTTCTAGTGAAGGGTTTGGGATATCTTGTTCTAAACTTTATTTTTGTAAGTGCTCAATTATGTTATTCTATATCTTGATTCTTGCATCTACAATGATCATGCATAGCCATATCCACAACTAGGGTTGTGGGAACTAGAACTAATAAGTTAAAACTGGATGATTCATAATTTTTTAAAAGTATGCATGTATGTATTAATTAATTCTCTTCATTTTGATTTCATTTTAATAGTGGCCAACATTAGAATTTACCTAGTTGTTACTGACTAGATCAAAGCAGTAATCAATGCAAAAAAGATTAATTAACAGGATTCGATTGATTTCCTCTCATCTAATGAACCAAACTGGATCAAGGAGAGGTTATACTAGGACAATAGGTAAGGGTCAGTAATGTCACACTATGGGGATGAATAAAATCATGCAGTGAAAGGGTTAGTAATGTCACACTGTGGGGATGGATAAAATTATGTAGTGAAATTTATCTCTCTTTTGCCAAAGGGTTCGGTAAAATTAACTTACCATTTTGGATGCAACACACTAGAAAAGATTATGGTTATCTGGTAATACCATATAGTAGTGGCAATTATGGCAGGGTGGGACAAGGCGGGGAGGGGTAGGTTACACTCTTACTAGGGTAGGGAAGGGAAAGATGTAAATAGGACAGGTTAGGTTACGGTAGGGAGAAATATTATTTTCTAAAAATTATATTCGGCTAGGGCAGGGTTGCCAGCCCAGATTTCAAAATGAATCGGATTAAAAAGAAATTGCTCCCTAGCAACCAAATTTCCATAGCTCTTATCAGTTCGATACTTCCATCGAGGATTTGAGGACTGATGATTGAATGTTGATGTAAAACCAACAGTTCTGACTTCATGGATACAAATCATGCTTGAATGTTGTTTTTCTTTTCTAGATTTCTTCATCTCTTCAACAATTCAACTAGTCTTATAATTCCATTTTTAGTTACTATTTCTTTCCTGATTTGCAATTTGTGCATCTATATTTTGTGTGTTAGACTTGAAGTGTATAACTGAAATAAAACTTTGTACAACAATTACCATTTTCATGGTAGATGCAACCATTGTCAGCACAATAATTTATGTGTTGTATATGTTTTAAGGATATCTTCTTAGATATTTGATTATTGTTCATCGATAGATTTAAGTGTTTCTTTGAGTCACATTGCTACTTGGCCATCAAACCAATGGGGTCGAATTCATCTATGCCTTTTTTATTTATTCATTCGGCTCGTGGACCAAAACTAAACCATAGAGTCTTAGCTCTATTGATGTCAATCAGAGCATGACATCATAAAGTGTTAGAATCTTTCTTTATTTCTCTAAGTTTTTAGCTCAATTAGTGGCTTCATAAGTTGTTAACCACTTTTACCTAAAACATCACAAAGACATTTGCCTTCTATCTTAGCGTGTTTAGTGAACAAAGCAGTTTGAGCAAACCTTGTTTTGTTTGGATCTCCATTAAGAACTTTCAACTAAAATAATATAAAGACAAACTATGATAATGTTAGCAAGAATGTGGACAATATTTTTATGCTTTAGGACAAAGGAACTACAAAGAAACAAGCAAAGTTTAGTTTTCTAGACTTCCAAGCCATAACTTTGCATATCTGCATCTAGTTCATATGCTTAACAAATGAATCCATCATTGTCGTAATTGCTACAATCAACACAACATATAATCATAACAATCTAAAATTAAGAAAAATAATCAAAATTTACAAAAAAACAAGTGGTTAAGTTCTTTATTATTTGCAAAATATAAGCAAAATGCAACTTGAAACAGAGATTCTCTGTACAATAACATGGATGCCACTGATTTTCTATAACTTTGCAAAAGAGAAGCAAAATGCAATCTAGTTGATTTTTAGAACTTATATTTACTAGTCTTTATAGTGCTATGGTTTTTGAACTTTTATGGGCTTCATTTAAGTTAGTGTTTCCTCTCATATTACAGACACATAAAGAACATCATGTTGGTATTATTTTTCTTATTTGCTGAAAAATGCTTTTGTGGTTATTGTTGTTTAAATCAATCTTCAACTGATGTAGTCCAATATAACCTCTTTTTCCTATTTTGTAATAGCTAGTCATGAAATCTCAAAATGATGAGAATCTACCTGGTTCATCTTGTAATGCTATTTATTTGAGGCTAAGAGCCCAAGGCCTTCACAAACTGATCACGTTGTTCAACCGATAAAAAGAAAAAGATATTCTAAAGCATGGAAGAATTTCAAATTAGTGTATGTTGATAGTGTTCCTTATGGTCTATGTAAGTATTGCAATTCTCGATATAAAAATGCTAAAATCTATGGGACAAAGGCTATGAGGGATCATTTACCTAGTATCCTAATAAGCTAATAAGCAAGGTTGATACACAAGATTATAATGGACATCACTATTTTGATCAAGATATTTCACATAAACAGCTTGCATATGCCATTATCTTACATGAGTATCCACTCTCTATAGTTGATCATGTGAGATTTAGCAAATTTGTTGCGAGTCTTCAACCTATGTTCAAGATAGTTTCTAGATATACAATAAAAAAATGGCATAATGAAAATTGTTGACAATTTGTAGTCAAAAACTTCTAACTTGTTGGATAAAGTCACTTGTAGAATTACGATAATAACTGATATGTAGACTTCAAATAGCAATAATAAAAAGGACTCATGGCTATTACTAGATATTTTATTGATGATTTATGGAGTCTTCAAAGTCATATTTTTAGATTTGTTTATGTTCCCACTCTTAATGATAAAGATGTTTTATGTGATGCTTCGATTAATTGTTTGTTAGATTGAAATCTTGAACGAATAATATCAACTATCACAGTTGATAATTCATGTACTAGCAATGCGATGATGAGAACCTTATTGGATAAGAAACATAATAAAATGATTTGTTAGTGGTTGGTCAAGTGTTTCATGTACATTGTGCCGCTCATATCCTAAATTTGATTATGCAAGAAGGGTTAAAGGTGATAGGAGAAAGTATTGGCAAAGTATGTTATAATATCTTACATTTTGATTGGATTAGCTAGTAGAATTGAGTGATTTGAAGCAATTGCATATCTGCATCATTGTTCTTGTAAGAAGAATTGGGAATATGATTGTCCTACTCAGTGAAACACAACATATTTAATGTTGAGAACTACACTCGAATACAAAGAAGCATTTAAGAAGTGGCGTCTAATTGACTCATATTATAAGTCGTATCCAACCGACGAGCAACGGAGTGATGCGGAAATGTTTGTGGAAAGCTCAAACTCTTTTACCATATCACTAAATAATTTTCATCAACTCAATTTCAACTTCTAGTTAATACTTTACGAAAGTTTGTGAAATTAAGATGAAGTTGGAAGATTGGAAGAAGAGCTTTAATTCCTTGATTAGCTTTATGACATCTTCAATGTGATTGAAATATCAAAAATATTGGGATGATGTGCATATTATGATTGGTGTAGCTACAATCTTTGATCCAAGATATAAGATGAAGTTGGTAGAGTTCTTTCTTCAACAAATTATAGTGGAAATGCTTCAACTAAAATTCAAGAAATTTGATCTCATTGTTATGACCTCTTCCATGATTATAAGAGTAGAGTATCTTTTCCAAGTGGGTCATTTTAAGTATCTAGTTCTAGTGAAGTTTCTAATCATGTTGAAGGTACTAGACTATCGAGATTTGATAGATTTGTTGCTTCGATTAGAGCAATTGTAGAGACAAGATCTGTGTTGGATTTATATTTGGAAGAAAGTTTGCTACCTCGAATTCCATCATTTGATACTTTGAGTTGGTGGAAGAAAAATGGACTGAAATTTGCTACTCTACAAAAGCTGGCTCATGGCCTTTTAGCTTTTCCTATGTCAACCATTGCTTTTGAATCTGTGTAACACTCCTATTTTATTAAGCTAAGACCGAGTCATCCTTCATATGATATAGGATTTTAATTGAGGATTCTTAATTGTGTATAGATGTTAAAGTCAATTTCTTAGTATGGGAATAGAATTGGAGCTGATATGAGGTCGTAGTTCTAATGTATGATTTTATAAACATTAGGTGAACCAAATGACTTGTAAGTTATATATAGGTGTTAGTATCAATTCCTAAGTATTCAAAGTATATTCGGTGTGATTTAGAGTCATAAGGGATCTTTTACAACAAGCCAAGTTCAAAGAATTTCTAGCAACTAAGTTTTCGTATGAAACGATAGAAGGGTCAATTTCAAATGATTATATCTCCTAAAGTATAATTAGTTGGATAACCCATAATATATCAAATCAAATATATTTAAATTACCTTTCTAATGCATCTAATTTTGCATTAATCAGAGTTTGGAGTAGAAAGTTATGACCATTTTAGTGGAGAGGTGTAGAGCTGTCCGAAAGTCCGCACCCAGAGCGCATCATGGACCCTCACTGGATGAGTTAATGACGTTCTTTCCTTTATCATTTGAGGGTGTTTTTGTCCTAAAAACTTTAGGACTCCATTTATAGTCGCCAAAACAGATAAAACATCAGTTTACATGATCAAAACCCTATCCAGTCTCTCCTAAATATAAACGCTCAAGAATGATCAAAAAAGTTATGAAGTTAGGATTTTCTTTCAAGATTCATCCTCAAGGTAAGTTATTCTTCATAAATTTCAATCTACACAACCCAAATTTCTTCATCTATTCATGAAGCTCTTATAGGATTTTAAATCATAACCTAGGTTTTCAAGAAAATAAATTCAAGAATCCCAAGAAAGGATTTCTTGACTCTTCTTCTTCAAAAATTATGGTTCTTCACCAAGAACTCTAAAAAGTCCAAGTCAAGAATTCCAGAATCAAAAATAATTCTTTCAATCAATGTCCTTCTAAGTTCTTTCACTTTAAAAGAACTGCAAAGATTGAGGATTTAAGTTCTTTCACTTTAAAAGAACTGTGAAGATTGAAGATTTTTTTCAAGAAAGAGGAGAGAAGATCGCAAACTTTTCCCAAAATTCAACCAATGATTTCTCTCTCAATTTTGATCAGATTTGAGCGATTCAAAAAGCTAAATTGTATGATTTTCTGAGGAGAACACCATGGGTGCTTCATAAATTGACTTCGTTGCTTCGTTTGAGGTAAAAATTGTAGATTTCCTACTGCATTTTTAATGTACTTCAAAAAATTTAACATGTGATTTCTTGCTCATGTTAGCTCCGATTGTGAATTGTTTTCACCATTGAATTTCTTATCACTTGGGGAATATTTTTATATAAAAATTTCCAAATTTCGATGGTATATTTCGGGCGATAAATGTTTTGGACTATTTTACCCTTTTCACCCCAATTAATTGATTTTAGTGTCGTTAGATTCATTATATAATTATGATGCTATATATGAATAGATTTTGGTGAATTGGAATGTCATAGAAAGAGAAAAGCTTCTACATTGACGTGATTTGAGACTTTATATAAGGCAAGTGGATCTCTATGTTAAATATGTTGAACCTTGTATGCTCCAATGTATATACAATTGAGTATTTTGGAGTAAAGATAGATTTATGTAGGCTTTGATTGAAATATTTTGAATTGGATAATTATCCTATGATGATATTTGACTTGTGAATTAATGTTGGAGATTTATTATATGTGAAATAGTAATTATTTGTTATTGATATCGAAGTGATACTTACTTTTAGATGTGAATGTTGTTAAGGTTGTGATGGTATTGAGATTG
>JAOTQJ010078508.1:0-12716 GCA_025642045.1 Solanum sejunctum | reverse complement strand
AAACCTGAGTGTATTATTTCAATTTTCTGCCCCTAATCATAATTTCCTAATATATATTATCATATACACATCATGTACAGACTGTTTTAATGCCATAACAGTCTTGCAACAGCCCACAAAGTACAACACATAACAATTCTACACAATCTAAAAATGGACAGCATAACGTTATCTCCCTTCGCTACATTTCGACGTTGACAACTCCAAACCTATTCCAACTCTAACCAAACTATTACAACAACATATACACATATAAATGGACCTCAAACAGTCTTATAACATCACTCAAGATGTCATTACAGACGTGATCTAATAGCCTTCCATCCAACAGCTCACAAGTTCGAATCAACATTACACTTAAGATAGCACAATAAAATGTGCTTGTTAAATGAAACCAAAATCACAGAAGTAAATTTAGGATAATATTTATAACTCAAATCATGTTAATAACATCAACTTTGTTTCATAATACAGCCCACAAACCATAGAAATATCACTAAAACAAAAGACAAGTATGCAGCAACTTTTGCAACACAAGCTGTCTCAAATTTCCAGCACAACATACTAGCATATACTTCTTGTTTTTAATAAGAAAACCATACTAAACACATGCTTAAACTTACTTACCACTTACTTCAAGGTATAGGTCTTATCCAAGAACCCTAGAAGTCCCTTTTAGCCGCTTTACAATGTTAACAAAAGTTGACAGGAAATAGAGAGAGCAATCTGATTTTTTTGTGTTCAAGTTAAGAAATGAATTATGGAGCTGCTTTTGATCCCTTTATTAAGGGTTTTTTCCCTGACTTCTGTTGAATTTTTGACCATCTTAAAACACACATTAAAAATCTGCTTATCTACCAGCTTGGCCCTTACACTTGGGCCTAAATGGGTCTCCATGTTGATGGGCTTGGGCAGCCTATTTTCCAACTTTCTCTTCACTTTGTTTGGGCCAAAATTGTTAAGTGTGCTGTGATGTCTTTGGGCCCTTTTTATTATACTTATTGTGCTAAAAATGTATTCTATTTATTATTCTAAAACATGGGCTAAAGGTACACTCTTAACACAGACTTTATTCACAAACGAACTTGGACAAATTCGACGTTGAGCCTCGTCTCCATATAGCTAGCAATTTGAGCTTAGCAAGTAGGTGACTCACCTGCTAGCTTATTAAGTCCAATAAGCACCTCAATTCTATCCCTTCATTTAAGGTTGTAAACTCCTCAATTCAACATAAAATATGTATACACTCGACCTTCTTAAGTGTTAGACGCACATATAACCCATTAACATGAGATTCAAGCACTTTTATAAATTAGCGCTAATTTGACCAAACCATGTCATGTTTCATTTAAATTGTACTAGTATTATAATGTGTGGGGTGTTGCATACGGGATGGCCCTAGTGGAATTGAAGGAGAGTTCAAGGATCAATTACGGGATTTGTTGGAGAAGGGTTTCATAAGGCCTAGTAAGTCACCTTAGGGTGCACCAGTGTTATTTGTGAAGAAAAAGAATGGTTCTCTTCGAATATGCAATGATTACTGACAATTTAATAGGGTTATCATAAATAACTAATACCCTCTACCAAGGATTGATGACCTTTTCGATCAACTACAAGGGCTAGTCACTTTTCTAAGATTGATCTTTGGTCCGAATACCACCAAGTGAAGGGGAGGGAGTGTGATATTCACAAGATGGAGTTTTGTACAAGGTATGGTCACCTTCAATTTATGGTTATGTCTTTTGGTTTGACTAATGCACTGGCTATATTTATGGATCTTATGAATAGGGCCTTTAAACCCTACCTTGACATGTTTGTTGTGGTCTTTATTCATGATATATTGATTTATTCTAGAAATTTGGACGAGCATCTTAATCACTTGAGTGTGGTGTTGCAAATCTTGAGGTATTATAGGTTGTTTGTTAGATATGAAAAATATGAGTTTTTGTTTATAGAGGTTGCTTTTCTAGGGCATATGGTGTCGGGTGATGGCATTAACATGGATCCTAAGAAGACGTATGTGATAAAAAATTGATCTAGACCCTTGACATCATTGGATATTAGCAGTTTCTTGAGTTTAGCGGGTTACTAACATAGTTTTATGAATGGCTTTTCTTCTATTACTTCTCCTATGACAAAATTGATCCGCAAATAAGGCAAAATTTGTGTGAATTAATGAATGTGAAAAGAGTTTTTGATCAATGAAAGATAAGCTTGTCTTTGCTCCTATCTTTGCTCTACTAGAAGGGCTAGAAGGGTTTGTGGTATATTGCGATGCCTCAAGAATTGGTTTGGGGTGTGTTTTGATGCAAAATGGCAAGTTGATAGCATATGCCTCTAGGTCGCTTAAGGTGCATGAGCGGAATTATCCCACCTATGATCTTGAATTGGCGATCATGGTATTTCCTTTGAGAATTTGGCATCACTACTTATATTGGGTTCATGTTGACATGTTTACTGACCATAAGAGTCTCCAATATGTGTTCATGAAGAAAAACTTAACTTGAGACAAAGAAGGTAGTTAGAGCTCCTTACAAATTATGACATGATTGTGCATTATCACCCTGGCGAATCTAATATTATGGTCGATACTCTAATTAGAGTGTACATGGGTCGTCTAGCTCATATTGATGATGGTGGCAATGAGGTGGCTAGAGAAGTTCACCAGTTGGCTAGGTTGGGAGTTAAATTGGATGAAGTTGAAAATGGTGGTGTAGTGGTTGTTTTTGGTTCTAAATATTCTATTGAGGATGTAAAGTCAAGACAGGAACTCGACCCTACCTTGCTAGAGTTGAAGACCTTGGTGAAGGATGGTAAAGTGGAAGCTTTCTACAAGGGGGAGATGGTGCCCTTTGATACCAAAGTAGGTTGTGTGTGTACCTAATGTTGGTGACTTAAGGGAGTTGATTTTAAAGGAGGCTCATAGTTCATCCTACTTTATTCACCCTTGTTAAATAAAGATGTGTAGAGATTTGAGGGGGATTTCTTTATGGGATAGTTTTAATTAGACCAGACTTGGTAATGGATACCATAGAGAAAATGAAGCTTATAAGGGAAACGATTGAGGAAGAAAGATGTAACATCTGTCAAGGTCCTTTGGAGGATTCAACAAGTTGGAAGTGTCACTTGGGAAGCCGAGGTGGACATGAAAAAGGAATACCTATATCTCTTCCACTCTACTCAAGATGAAGGTAATGGCTCAAGTCCCATCTCTGATTTCAAGTATTAAGTTTCAGCCATCATGTCATTTTGCATGTATTCATGTTTATGGTAACAAGTTCATGATTATTTTTGACATTCATGTTGAGACTTTTGAAAAATGTTGTTTAAGTGCATTTGTTGTATTCATTTCGGACTAAAATCTTCATGTTTACTTCTCTTACTCATGTTTCTTTGACATTTGAAGATAAATATTCCCGAGGTGGAAATATTGAAACACCCCTCATGTGCATTATAATGCCCCATAATTGTAATTTCTATATATCTCAAAAATCATGCATGATTTCAAAAATCCGACTTTATATTCTCGATCAGGGGGCAAAGTTGAGTCAAAAATGGGTATAACCTAGATTTTAGATGACTTAAAGCGAAAAATAATTTTAACTTATTTTACGATTTCCAGTGACTATCTGCACCCAGGGCGCGAAAAGCCTAGTCTATGCCATGGAATAATCTCGACTCTGCGTCTGGTTTGTGTAATGCTAGAGGTGTGGATATCACGATCCAAGCCTAGATCCTAGACATGACCGTCGAATGTCAAACCCGAAGGAACCACAAATAATCCTAGTAGCATATCATTACGCATCCTTGGTCGTGGAAGCAATGCAAAACTATGTAAGAAACATAAATAATGGGAATTGGGACTATAGGAGAAACGCATATTTAAATAGATTGAATATAATAAGTAAGTCAAAGCTCAAGCATAATACATAACTTGCCCAACAACACCTCTAACAATGGACTTAATGGGTGCTAAGACAATCAACTGGGCTCACCCTCATAGTAAAAGTATACCAAACAGAAGTATAGTCTTTATTACATAGCTTAAGAAAATAAATATTGCCCTTGCACATGTGGACTCACCAACCAGCATGAATGGATACCACTAACCATATAGAGGAGGAGGATCACCAAATGGAGCTTTAGAACATAGGACTTAACGGGGGCTATGACAAGTAAGTGGGCACACCCTCATAGTAAAAGTATACCAAAAAGAAGGATAGTCTTTAATACATAGTTTAAGAACATAGATATTGCTCTCTCACATGAGGCCTCACCTACTAGTGTGACTGGATACCACTAGCCACGTGGAGGATTATAATGACCAAATGGAGCTCTGGTTCCTACATCATAACAGCATATAGGCATAGAGTATGCATTAGTATGTTTGAATGTGCTAAGTACGTAGGATGCAATGCTACAAGATATAGGCATCATAATAAAAATGAATAACAATAGGCAATAGGAATAATATAACAATGTTGCATGTATGATCAATGCGTAAGTAAAACATGCTTAAGTAACTCATGCTTATGTATGACAGCATATGTGTAGAAAAGATCAAACTAGATTTCCAAAGTACATACTCCTTAGTAGGTTAGTGATGATGTCACCCCATCGCCTAGGTGCCAAGGTACAAACCCCTTGATAGGTTACCAATATACAAACCCCTTGATAGGTTAGTGATGATGTCTCCCCATCACCCTGGTGCCAAGGCACAAAGCCCTTGATAGGTTACCAAGGTACAAACCCCTTGATAGGTTAGTGATGATGCCCCCCATTACCCTAATGCAAAGGTACAAACCCCCTGATAGGTTACCAGGGTACAAACCCCTTGATTGGTTAGTGATGATGTTGCCCCATCACCCTGGTGCAAAGGTACAAAACCCTTGATAGGTTAGCAAGGTACAAACCCCTTCATAGGTTAGAGGATGGTCACACCCTACCTCCCATGGTGATTGTAGTATACCCCTCAATTGGGTATGGTCAATCCAACACTATATAGAGAGATATCATGTACATAATTTCCTTTTATCATCATCATAACATCATATACATACTCTTTTTTCATCATAATAACATCATTCATAACATAAGATATGCTTTGGACCTTCAATTCCTGAAGAACCCATAATCGAACATTTTATCAAACAATTTGGGGGGGTGTAATAGGGGTAAAAAACTATGCAATTCAGAGAAGAAATTATACAAGAAATTCTATTCTAAAACCATCAATCAATACCTCGAAATCCCCCCCCCCAAAGACATTCACATCAAAAACCCTCATCAAAGCTTATAATTGATCCAAGATATATAGCTCACGACATAGCAAAATAGTCACAACTTTACATATCTTTAACATAGTTCATATATATGTCCATACTAGAAACCCCATTTTTAAACTCACTTCCAATCATGCAATATTAATTAAAAGATGGTTTAGGCACCATGGGTGGAAAGACTCAATTGTTCAACACCACATACCTTAGGTCTAGAGTTGCTTGGAATTGAGACTTGGAATAATGGAGGCTTGGAAATGATCTTTGAATCCAATCTTGTTCTTGGGTTTCCCTTGAAATTTAATTGGGGCCTAACAGAGGCTTTTAAAGAGTTGAGAGTATATTTAAGATGAGAATAATGAGTTTTATCCTTTGGAACCTCCTTAAGATCTTTTAGGAAGGTTAAGTAGTATTGGATGTCTAAAAAGGGCATTATAGAAGTTAGCATTTATGAAAATTCCATTAGTGAATGGATAGAAAAATTGGCTAAGTGTTATCTATCTAGAGACTTCACTGGCCGTGGGGCACTCCACACGACCGTGAGACAAAACTTAGATAGAAAAATGGAATTAGAATACTTTAGAAAAAGTTAGCGTCGACGTCACTTTGACAGCCACTTTCACTGATTGTATAGTGCTACATTGACCGTTTACTTGTCTGTTCCACCTTAATTGGACAAGAAAATATTGCAAGCCAGCACACTTCCAGGTGCCATAGCCTGTACCCCTTCACACGAGTCATACAATGCAGTCATGGCCCATGCCTTAGCTTGCAATGCCACCCACGCCTAGCCAAGCCTCCTAAAATACCTCTACACCCTCCTCACGACCAGTAGTGAGCTACACAACCCATGCCACTGGTAATGGACCAAGACTTAGCCTCACCATACCATTCTCCAACCCCAATATTTGCTACGACCCATGCAAAGTCACATTACCAGTATGGTTGCCCGTGGGGCTTCACTGCATGGGAGGGTCTCATAAAAATGGTCATACCACCATCATCCAATAGTAGAATTAGGTGAAACCAAGTGTGCTTGAAAGCTAACTCAAAGGTCTTTCACTTGACATGTTGTGGGCACACAGTTCCAAATGTGCTAAGAGTTATGCTTATAGGCATAATATAACAATGTTGCGTGTATAATCAATGCTTAAGTAAAACATGCTGAAGTAACTCATGCTTACATAGGATAGCATACATGTAGAAAAGGTCAAGCTATATTTCCAAAGTACAAACCCATTGGTAGTTTGGTGATGATGCCGCCCTATCGCCTAGGTAACAAGGTACAAACCCCTTAATAGGTTACCAAGGTACAAAACCCTTGATAGGTTAGTGATAATGCCGCCCGATCACCCCGATGCCAAGGTACAAACCCCTTGATAGGCTAACAATGTAAAAAACCCTTGATAGGTTATTGATGATGCCACTCCATCACCCTGGTGAAAGGTACAAAACCCTTGATAGCTTATAGGATGGTCACACTCTACATCCCACGGTGATTCAGGCATACCCCTCAATTGGCTATGGTCAATCCAACACTATATAGAGATATATCATATACATACTTTCCTTGTATCATATTCATAACATCATATAAATACTCTTCATTTATCATCATAACATAAGACATGCTTCGGACCTTCAATTTCTCAAGAAACCATAATCGGACATTTTATCAAACACTTTCGAGGTGTGATATAGGGGGGGGGTAAAAGACCATGCAATTTAAAGATGAAATCAAGCAAGAAAATCTATAGTAAAACCATCAATCAACACCTTGAACAACCTCCCCAAAGACATTGACATCAAAAAACCCCTCATCAAAACCTACAATAGATCCAACATATATAGCTCACGACATAGCAAAATAATCACAACGTTACATAGCTTTAACATAGTTTATAGACATATTCATACTAGTAAACCCATTTGTAAACTCAACTTTAAATCATTTAATTTTAATTAAAATAGGGTTTTTGCACCATGTGTGAAAGACACAATAGTTCAACACCACATATCTTAGGTTTACAGTTGCTTGAATTGAGATTGGGAAGAATGGAGGCTTGGAAATGATCTTTGAATCCAATCTTGTTTATGGGTTTCCTTCAAGTTGAATTGGGGCTTGATGTAGTCTTATGACAGACATGAGAGTGTATTTTAGATGAGAGTAATGAGTTTTATCCTTTAAAACCTTGTTAAGGTCTTTTAGGAAGGTTAAGATAAAATTGAAAGTCTAAAAAGGGCATTATAGTAATTAGCATTTATGAAAATGCCATTAGTGAATGGATGAAAAAATTGGCAAAGTTTCATCTAACTTGAGACTTCACTGGCTATGTGTCACTCCACACGACCGCTAGACAAGAGTTATACAGAAAAATGGAATTGTAACACTTGAGAAAAAGTTAGCATCGACTTCACTTTGACGTCCACTTTCATGGACCATGTAGTGTTACACAGACCGTTTACTAGTCCGTACCACCTTACTTAGAGAAGAAAATATTGTAGTCCAACACACTCCTAGGTTCCACAACTCGTACCCCTTCATACTAGCCGTACAAGGTAGTCGTATCCCATGCCTTAGCTTCCAATGCCACCCACGCCCAGCCATGCCTCCTAAAACACCTGCACGCCCCTCTTCACGACCAATGGTGAGTTACATGACCCATGCCACTGGTTGTGGACCAAGAATTAGCTTCATCATGTCATTTTCCAGTCCGAAACATTTCCCAAAACTCGTACAGGGCAACACTACCCGTATGGGTGCCCTTGGGGCTTCACTGCAGCGGAGGGTCGTACGAAAATGGTCATAACTCCTTGATCCGATATCAGAATATGGTGAAACCAAGTGCTTTATGAATCTAAATCAAAGGTCTTTGATTTCACATTTTGTCGTCTACCCAGCTCAAAATGTGCCAATAGTTATGCTTATTTAAAGTTGACCCTTGCATGAACCATCATCCAAAACTCAGCTCTTAGAGAAGTCTTAGACTTGTTAGGTACTAGAAGTCTCCCATGGACCTAATATACCCCAAACCTGACCAAGTGAGGATGGAAACATGGATACATAAGAGCATAGAGTTATCGGGTGTCACAATATCTCCCCCTTGGGAATATTCGTCCCCGAATGTCAAAGAAATGTACATAAGGAGAGTAGTCATGAAGACTTAACCCAAACATGAATGCAAAAATGCGCATAAACATGATTTCCAAGGAAAGTTCACATGTAAATTGAAACTTCTCATAACCTTGTTAACATGAACATGAATACAATAACTTAAGGGCCAATACTTGAAACTTGGAATCATAAAAAGGAATTGACAAGTCATCATAACCTTGAATAGAATAAAAGAGATACAGGTATTGCTTCTCTATGCCCGCACATGTTCCCCGAGATACGCACATGAGTAGACGACTCTTGCAAAGGGCCTTAATGAACACTATATCCCCATTAATCAACCTCTCCACTCATCCATCCAATACCTCTACTGGGATCTCCTTCCAAGCCAACTTATCCTCTCCCTCACCCACACCTTCAAAGAATTCAATAACAATAGAGTTACCAACAAATCCTATCCACCTAAAATTATAAAGAACTAGGAGAACCATATCTACATCCATAGGCAAATCCCAAAACTTATGCGACCTTACCAATCTTCCTCTACACTCCATAAGGACTTATAATCCTCGACTCAAGTATCAACCTTAAATTCACCTAACCAACTTGGTGACATAGCCACCATCTCCCCCTTGGGAGACAACCTCCACTCTATCGTCTTCTTATCCAAAACATCTAACATAAATAAGACGGAATCAAGTACTTGCTTAAACTAGACTTCTGAACCCAAGAAGACCCAGAATCACCAAGGATATACCATTCCCAACTTCCCTCAACCTATTTCAAACCTAGATAACCAATTGACCCACTAGTCACCTCTTTGCCACCATTATCCATATATGATATGCTACCCATTGGCACGTTACTTAGAGAACCAACCATAATGCTAACCTTATCAAAAAAAAAAACTAAAGTACATTCATATCATAATACTTAAAGAATTATAATCACCTTCTTGTTATCCATAAAGCACAGTTATCATATTTAGCAACCATTCCCCTACCAAATGATCCACAAGTTCTAAATAAATCAATACCTCATCACTGTGAACCACCACAAACATACCAAGGTAGGGCTTTAAGACCTTATTCATGAAACCCATAAACATAGCCAATGGATAAATTAACCAATCTTTATGAAGACACATCCTACATGCAACTATCTCATCCAAAGTATAACACCACAAGCCACCACACTAACTCTAACAAGTCACAAAACAAAACCTAATGCAAGATGAATAAGGATCAACACTAGAAATAATAAAACTTGGATCCATCAAAACCAAAACCTTCAACTTATGATCAATGCTTAAGTAGAACATGATTAAGTAACTCATGCTTATGTAGGATAACATATGTTTAAAAAAGACCAATCTAGATTTCCAAAGCACATACCCCTTGGTAGGTTGGTGATGATGTCGCCCCATCGCATAGGTGCCAATATACAAACCCCTTGTAGGTTGGTGATGATGTCGTAACACCCCACACCTTACAATACTAGTACCATGAAAATGAAACATGAGATGGTTTGGTCAAATGAGCGCCAATTTTAAATGTTCTTGAATCTTGCATTAATAGGCGATTTGCATGTCTAACGCTGAAGAGGGTCGAGTGAAAATAAGTTCTAAGTCATATTGAGGTGATTAAGACCTTAAAATAAAGTAGGAGAATTGAGGTGCTTGTAGGACTTAGTAAGCAAGTAGGTGAGTCACCGACTTGCTTAGCTTAAATTTGGTAGTTAAATAGAGATGAGGCTCGATGTCGAATTTGTCCAAGTTCGGTTGTGAATGAAGTCCGTGTTAAGGGTGTAACTTTTGCCCATGTTTTAGTATCATAAATAAGCTACATTTTAAGCAAAAGAAGTATAGCAAAAAGGGCCTAAAAACATCACAACACACTTAACAAATTGGGCCTAAACTAAGTGAAGGGAAAGTTGGAAAATAGGCAGCCCAAGCCCATCAACTTGGTAACCCATTTAGGCCCAAGTTCAAGGGCCAAGCTGCTGTATAGGAAGATTACTAATATGTGGTTTAAGATGGTTAAAACGTCAAGAGTAAGTCGGTAATTCGGAGGCTTCACCTGATGTGGTCACAAGTTTATTATCCATCTTTTCACATAATGTATATGTATGAATTGACCCTGGTTCGACACTATCATATATCACTCCACTAGTTGTTGGAAAGCTCAAGAGGACACCTATGCCATTAAGTAAACCATATAAAGTATTTACACCAATTGATGAGTCCATTATGGCTAGAGGGGTTTATTACAATTGCGTAGTAATAGTTTGTAACCGTGACACATTGGCTGACCTAATTGAGCTAGAGATGGTGGATTTTGTTGTTATAATGGGTATGGATTGGTTAGCTTCTTGTTATGCCACTGTGGATTGCAGAAGTAAGAGAGTGTATTTCCACTTTCCCAATAAAGTAGTTCTTGAGTGGGAAGTTAATATTGGAACACTGAAAGGGAAGTTTATCTCTTACTTTAAGGCCCGAAAGATGATATATAAGGGGTATATATGCCATTTAGTTAGAGTAAGGGATGTGGAGGTAGAATCACCAACCCTTCAATCAGTTCCAATAGTGAATGAATTTGTTGATGTGTTCCTTTAAGAACTCCCAGGCTTACTTCCTGAATGAGAAATAGATTTTGGTATTGACTTACTCCCAGGAACTCAACCTATTTCTATTCGTCTATATAGAATTGCTCTAGCAGAATTGCGAGAATTAAAAGAGCAGTTAAAAGACTTATTAGATAAAGGTTTCATAAGATCCAGTGTGTTCTCTTGGGGCGCACCAATGTTATTATATGCAAAAAGGATGACACCTTGAGAATGTGTATCGACTATAGACAATTGAATAAGGCGACAATTAAGAATAAATATCTCCTCCCCAGAATTGGTGAATTATTTGATCAGTTACAGGGTGCCAAATGCTTTTCAAAGATTGATTTGAGATCAGGTTATCACCAAGTGAGGGTGAAGGAGCAGGATGTACCCAAGACAGCTTTCAGAATATGCTATAGTCACTTTGAATTTCTTGTTATGTCATTTGGGCTAACGAATTCAACAACAATTTTTATTGATCTGATGAACAGGGTATTCAAGCCATTCTTGGATGTGTTTGTGATAGTATTTATATATTACATTTTGGTATATTCAATATAAGAAGAGGACCATGCAGATCACTTGCGTTAGGTGCTATAGGTTCTTTGTGATCAACAGTTATATGCTGAATTTTCTAAATGAAAATTTTGGCTAAAGTCAGTAGCATTCTTGGGCCATATTGTGACTGATGAGGGAATAGAGGTTGATTCACAAAAGATAGAGGTTATAAAAGATTGGCCATGACCAACAACACCCACAGAAGTTCGGAGATTCTTAGGCTTGGCAGGTTATTATAGGATATTTGTTGAAGGTTTTTCCTCTATTTTTGCACCTCTAACAAAGCTGACACATAAGTCAACCAAGTTTCGATGGAATGATACGTGTGAAAGAAGCTTCCAGGAGCTAAAAAATAAGCTAACTTTTGCATCTATGCTAGTATGTCCAGAAGGTACTGAGGGGTATGCAGTGTATTATGATGCTTCAAGAGTTGGCTTACGGTGTGTATTAACACAACATGGTAGGGTAATTGCTTATACATCCAGACAATTACAACCCCATGAGAAAAACTACCCAACTCACAATTTCGAGCTAGTAGCAGTTGTATTTTCTTTGACAATATGGCACCACTATTTGTATAGGGTCTCTGTTGACATATATATTGATCATAACAGCCTGCAGTACATATTTAAGCAGAAATATCTAAACTTGAGATAGTGGAGATGGCTAGAGCTAATAAACGATTACGACATTGATATATTGTACCATTCGGTGAAAGCAAATATGGTAGCTAATGCTCTGAGTTGTGAGGAAATCATAAACACTAATGATCCAGCTTTGATAAGCCAGGGAATGGCTAAGGATCTACGATAGCTAGCTAGTTTGGGAGTTTAACTTCTTAAAACTCAAAAGGAAGGTGTTATTGTGCATAATGCCACAGAGTCTTCATTGGTGATGGAGGTGAATGAAAAAATAATTCGAGGATCCTGTTCTACGACATATAAGGAATAAGTGAGTCAGGGTATATGATAAAAGGCTTTAACCTTGCACAAAATAGAGTACTTTATTATCAAAATAGATTATGTGTGCCTGATATTAATGGATTAAGAAAGAGAATAATGGAGAAGCCTATTATTCCCAATATTCGATCCACCCAGGCTCAACTAAGATGTACCATGACCTGAAGGGAATGTTTTGGTGGGGAGGCATGAAGAAGG
>JAOTQJ010078497.1:0-12718 GCA_025642045.1 Solanum sejunctum | reverse complement strand
GAGGGAAAAATTGACTATGGAAGACCAATTTGAACTCCTCCCAAAGCAACACAGCACCACCCACATTTTCACCTTTAATTGTTCATACCATATTTGAGATACCCTTTGAGTTGGTATTCCACCAACTTTGCCTTTTCATTTATCCCAACACTAGTGGTACTGAAGATTTTATAGACCTCATCAATGAACTCTTGTGGATTTTCATCCAACTTTGACCCATAAAAATCTATAGCATTCGTCCTCATGAAGTCTGTTACCCTAGCTCCCAGTGTGGTAGCATGAGCGGCTTGGGCCCCTTGATTGTCTTTGTTGGACACCACTTAGACAAGCATAATAGAAGCATTTCGAAGCTCACCATTGGTAGGTTAATGCTCAAGAGTTTGCGCCCATATTTTTCTAGTGCTTGGTATGATACACCATAGCAAAGAACAATCACTAGGAGAAAAATTACCACAACTATATAGCATGACTTAGAACATGAATAAGGGAAACATTTTCTAAAACTTCTCACAGCCTCATGTTCATAGTCATGGCGTGCTTTAGAACCATTAATAGGACTCTTATTAATGTGTTGTGTTGGTCTCCGATGATCTATCAACTTAGTGCTCTGATACCAACCTTGTCACAATCAAAGCCTAGGGCCTAGATGTGACACGACGCAAGGGTAACCCGAAGGGACCCCAAGCAAGCCTCATAAAGCATCATGAAACATTCTTGCTCACGAAAGAAATGAATCAAGCATCAAAGATAAAAGAAAGGGGACACTTGGGCTAAGGGAAAAGCTTGCATAATTTATGGTCAAAAGACAAGAGTAATAATACCATAGATAAATAATATGTCCAACAAAGACCTCTAAGTTATAGGTAAGAGCATGGGATAAGACAAAGTAACTGGGTACAACCTCAAAGTCAAAATAGACAATAAAGATAAGTGTCTTAACACATAATAGAAGAAACATAAACTATGTCCCCGAAGTTTATGACTAACCAACTAACTTTAATAGTACTGAACAAGCCACGTGGAGGAGGACGATCAACTTGGGCACTGGTTCCTACATGGGGACATTGTGTATGCATCGAGTATGCAATCGTACGTTTGAATATATTAAGTATATAGGATACAATGCAAAAAAGAATTAAGCATCATAATCAAAATGCATATCCATAGGCAATAGGCATAATAACAATATGGCATGCATTATCAATACAAAAGCAAAATATGGTTAAGTACTCACGCTCATATAGGATATCACATATGTAGAAAAGACCAAGCTGGATTTCCAAATATGCAACCCTTTGGTCAGTTAGTGATGATGCCGCCCTATCACTTAGGTGGATGAGTACTAACCCTCATCTAGGTTGGTCATAATGTCATTCCAACACCATGGTGGAGAAGTACAAATACTTCCCTAGGTTAATGAGTATAACCCCCACCTAGGTTAGTGATGATGACACCCCATCACCAGGTCGATAAGTATAAATCATTCACTAGGTTGATGAGTATGAACCCCCATCCATGTTATCTGGGTTCTTAGTCCCCCCAAATTGGGCATGGCATAATGCAATGTTTTATATACAAATTATCATATACATAAGCTCATTTAATCACTATATAGTCATTCATATCATATCTCATACTTTGGACATTTAACTCCTCAAGAAACCACATTCAGACATTTTATCAAACACATAGAGGGTGTGAAATGGTAGTATAACATGATGCAACTTAGAGATGAAATCATGTAAGAAAATTCATTGTAGAACCATCAATGAACACCTTACAACTCCCTCAATACATATATATCAATTCACCTTATCAAATCATACAAAAGATCCAAGATTTATAGCTCAAAACATAACAAAACAGTCACAACTTTACATAGCTTTAACATAGTG
The DNA here is from genome assembly GCA_025642045.1 of Solanum sejunctum. Taxonomy (NCBI): domain Eukaryota; kingdom Viridiplantae; phylum Streptophyta; class Magnoliopsida; order Solanales; family Solanaceae; genus Solanum; species Solanum sejunctum. The sequence continues at coordinate 10,823 of JAOTQJ010078497.1, read as the reverse complement.
TGAAGTGAATTTCATAATAAGTAAAGCCCATTTGTAAATCAACTTTAAATCATGCAATTTGAGTAAAAGGAAGCTTGGGTGTCATGTGTGAAATGAACCCATGAAAGAAACCCATATACTTTATCTTAAAGATGAACTTTGTGAAGATGGAAGATGGAGGCTTGAAGCTTGAAGAAGAACCTTGAAGGAGAATCTTAGCTTGGGATGGGGGTTCGGAATTGAGGTTGGGGAGTGAAAATATTACTAAATGTTTTCGGCAGTATTAGTAAATGTTTATTATGATATAATTGTGAAATTTGGAAAAGTATAGGTAAAACGCATTTGGGAACATTTGGCCCCAAGTCTTAGAAGTTTTGTATTGAACTAAAAAAGACAATTCCCAAAATACACAAGGGAGCGTCACAGAGGGGACGCGAAAACCCCTCTAGAAGTCGCACTTTGGAATTTTGCAATTGCAAATCCTTTACTCCTAGATTGGGGTTAGATCCTTTTCAACTAATTTGGACCCCCTAAATAAGAATCCGAAGTTGGATTTTTCAAATAACACTCAAATTTTGAGATATATGGAATTTAAAATTTTGGGCATTTCGAGGTGCGTTTTCGGGCACTTTTTGGGATCTTTTCAATATCACCCCATTGGGAACATTCATCCCTGATTGTAAAAGAGACATATAAGACAAGAATGATCATAAACAACAAGCCACAATTAAAATGCAACATTACATTTAAAATATCATTTTTAAAATCTCAACATAAGCGTAAAATCTTCATAACTTGCCAACTTAAACTTGAATGTATATGGATGACATGGACACTGAAACCTCAGACTTGAATCATATAGCAGACTTAAAATTAGTACCTTAGGCTTGCGTAGAGTGGTAATGATAAGGATACCGTTCTTGCACGACCGCTTCAACCTCCCAAGTATCACTTTCTATTTGTTGGTTCCTTCAAAGAACCTTAACGGATGCCACCTCCTTGTTCCTCAATCTCTGAACTGGAACCTCCTCATAAGTAAAGTTATTTTCAAAAATACCCACAATATCAAAAGGCACAGTAGCATTAGAATCACTAACACATTTCCTCAACATAGAGACATGGAACACTAGGTGAACCAAATTAATTTCACTAGGAAACTTCAATTCACAAGTTGCCTTGCCAACCCTCTTTATCACCTCAAAAGGACCAAAATACCTTGTACTCAACTTCCTCTTTTTACCAAATCAGACCACGCCTTTCATTGGAGAAACCTTTAAGTAAACTCAATTAGCTATTTTGAATTCAAGGTCTCTCCTTCTCACATCAGTATAAAATTTTTGATGACTTTGGGCCGTCTTCAACCATTCCCTAATAATCCTAAAATTCTCAAGAGCCTCGAAGACTAGATTCGATATAAATAAAGCCATGACCCTAACCTTGAATCAACCAACCAGTGATCTACATTGCTTCCCAAAAAGAGCCTCAAAAGGAGTCATAGCGATACTAGAGTGATAGCTATTCTTGTAGTCAAACTCAATCAAAGGAAGATGGTCATCCCAACTACCTCTCAACTCTAATACATATGCTCAGATCATACTTCAATGGTTTGAATAATTCTTTCAGCTTGGCCATCCATTTGAGGGTGGAAGGTCGTTCAAAGATAATCTTTTGTAACAAGACCACTTTGAAAAGACCTCCAATAGTTGACATGGATTGTGTACCACGATCTGATATGATGGATAAAGGAACCCCATATAACCTCACTAACTCATGGATGTATAGCCTTTCATACTCTTCATGACCATATATGGTCTTAACCAATAGGAAATGACCTAAATTTGTCATCCTGTCAACCACTACCCAAATATAATCAAAGCCTTTTCTAGTCCTGGACAACCAAACCACAAAATCGGTATTAATCACCTTCCACTTCCAAGTGAAAATATCTATTTCCTAGGTTAGGTCACCTGACTTTTGCTGTTCTACTTTAACTTGTTGATAACTATTGCAATTGGAAAATAATTTGGCAATGTCCCTCTTCATGCCTCCCTACCAATACACATCTCTCAAGTCTCTTTATATTTCGATGGAACTGGGGTGTATAAAATAAGAGGATTTATTGTCCTCATCAAGGATTTTCTTCCTCAAACCATCAATCCAAGTCACACACAACCTACCTTGGTACCTAAGAGCCCCATCTCCCCCTTAGGAGAAAACCTTTACTTTGCCCACTTTTACCAAGGCTTTCAATTCAAGCAAAGAGGATTCAAGATCTTGTTTTGCTATCACCTTATCAACCAAACAAGATTTAGAACCATCTACAACAATAACACCATTACCCTCATCTTCCAACCTAAACCCTAATCTAGCCAATCTATGCACCTCCTTAGCCATCTCCCTATCACCACTATCCATAAGAGCTAGGCTACCCATGGGCACCAACTCAAAGCATCCGCCACTATATTTACCTTACCCGAATGATAATGCATACTCATGTTATAATCTTTGAGAGGATCTAGCCACCTTCTTTGTCTCAAATTGAGATCTTTTTGAGTGAAGACATATTGGAGGCTCTTATGATCAGTGAATACATCCACATGCATCCCATACAGATAATGACACCAAAATATTAATGCAAACACCACAGCAGCTAACTTTAGATCATAGGTAGGGTAGTTCCTTTCATTCACTTTGAGTTGTCTAGAAGCATAATCTATGACCTTACCATTTTGCATAAACACACAACCCAAACCAACTCTACATCCATCATAATACACAATGAAATCGTCAATCCTATCCAGTAGTGACAATATTAGAGCAAACGCAAGTCTATCCTTCAATCTTTGGAAGCTTTTTCCATATTCATTAGTCCACATAAACTTAACCATCTATTGAGTCAACTTGGTCATAGGGGACGCAATGTAGGATAACCCATTCACAAATCTTCTATCGTAACAACAAGAACCAAAAAACTCCTAATATCTGATGGGGTCAATAGTCTAGGCCAATTCCTAATTAGATCAGTTTCCTGAGAATCCATTTTTATGCCATCTCCTGACACCACATGACCCAAGAATGCAATCTCCTTCAACTTAAATTCGCACATGTCATAATTAACATATGTTTCTCCTTCCTCAACCTTTGCAACACAACCCTCAAGTTACCCATATGCTTCTCCATATTATGTGAGTAGATTGAAATATAATCAATCAAGACCACAACAAAGTAATAATGTTAAGGTTTGAAGACGCTATTCATTAGGTCCATGAAGATGGTCGGCGCCTTGGTAAAACCAAAAGACATCACCACAAAATCATAATACCCATATCTAGTCTGGAAGGCTGTCTTGGGAATATTATACTCCCTCACCCTTATTTAATGATACATAGTCATATGATCAATCTTAGAAAAAACTGGCCCCATTGCAATTGGTCAAACAAATCATCAATTCTTGGAAGAGGATGTTTATTTTTTATAATGATCCAATTATGTTGTTGGTAGTCAATGCACATTCTAAGTGACCCATCCTTCTTTTTTATAACACCGAAGCACCCTAAGGTGATTGACTAGGCCTAATAAATCCCTTTTCCAACAAATCCTTCAATTGTTCCTTTAACTCCCTCATCTCCATCGGGTCCATATGATAGGGGGAATAGAGATAGGTTGAGTATCGGGAAGGATATCTATACTAAAATCTATCTTTTATTCGAGAGGGACACCTTGAAGGCCATATGGGAAGACATCAAGAAACTTATCTACACTCGAAACTAACTGAATTGAAGGTGCTTTGGACTCCATATCATTAACCCTCACAAGATGGTGAAGACACCCCTTAGAGATCAACCTACTGGCTTTAATGAGGAAATGAATCTACCGTTTAACACCACATCTTAACTTTCCCATTCAAGGATGGTTTCATTAGGAAATCGAAACTTGACATTACGAGTTCTGTAATTAATAGAAGCACAGTAGGCATACAACCAATCCATCTATTATATGACATCAAAATCTACCATATACTTCAGCAAGATCACAAGGCAACAACTTATGCAAAATGCAAATAAGGCAGCTCATATATACCTTCTTTGAAATCATAGAGGAACCAATAGGATTCGACAGTTCATATTAATCATACAACAACTCAAGAACAATATGGAACCTTTTAGCAACAAAAGGAGTAACAAAGGAAAGAGTGGCACTCGTATCAATCAAAGCATAAACAAGGTCAAAGATTTTTAATGTACCGGTAACAACATCGGGGACATCACCAACCCATTGCCTCCCATGTTGATCATAAAATGGATAGTGCCTTGGGGCACCACCTTGAGCACCACCTCTCCCTGATGGAACAACATTACAATCGTAGACCTTGACATGATTTCTTAGATAATCCACCTTCTTTTGCCCAAGCTCCCCACAATCATTTAGAATCTTTCAAACATGGGCCTTTACGAACCTTTCCACATGTAGGACACACATCAATAGGAGCCAAAACGCCAACACTTTGAGGCCTACGGAGGTCATTGTCAAACTTCCTATTAGTAGCATGGTCAGACAATTAGCCTTGATGGAACTGGCCACCCCTTTGGAATGTACACCCAAGACAGGCCCTCTTGGCCTTATGCCACTTTCTCTTCCTTAATTTCTGCTAATCTATTTGCTTGGCATAGGTCATCAACCGATACAAGTCCATATCACTAATTTGCATGGTGGACTGGCATTCATTACTTAACAAGTTAGAGACCCCCATCACAAAATTATTTATCCTAGATCTAGGATCGACCACCAAATGAGAAGCATACTTAAAAGTTGATTAAACTTGAGGGCATACTCTCTCAAACTCATATCACCTTGTTTCAAGTTCATAAAATCCACTAACTTAGCTTCCCTAAGCTTAAAAGGGAAAAACTGACTATGGAGGTTAATTTGAACTCCTCCGAGAGCACAGCATCACCAACCCCCTTTTCACCTTTCCATTGTTCATACCATATTTGAGCTACAACTTTATGTTGGTACGCTGCCAACTCTGTATTTTCATTTCACCCAAAGCCCATGATACTTAAGATTTTGTAGATCTCATTAATGAACTCTTGTGGATCTTTGTCCACCTTGAACCCACAAAAAATAACAGGATTCATCCTCATGAAGTCTCTTACAGTAGCTCCTGGGGTATTACCATGAGGGGCTTAGGCCCCTTGATTGACTTAGTTGGCAACCACATGGGCAAGCATGGTAAGTGCATCTCGAAGCTCACCATTGGTAGGTTACTCCTTGAGAGTTTGGGCCAGTATATATCTAGTGTTTGGGATGATATAGCATAGCAAAGAACAATCTTTAGGGAGGGTAAAACTTACCAAAACTCTAGAGCTCGAATTAGAACACAAAGAAGGGAAATGTTTCCTAAAACGTATCATAGCCTCCTATTCATAGTCATGACACTCTTTACAACCACAAATACAAATGTAATTGATGTGGTCTGTCGAAATATGAGGATCTATCAACCTAGTGCTCTGATACCAAGTTTCTCACGGTCCAAAACTAGGGCCTGGATGTGACATGGCGCAAAGAGAAGCCAAAGAGACCCCAAGCAAGCCTCATAAAGCATCGCTACACATCCTTGTTGCGGAAGCAATAAATCAAGCATCAAAGATAAAGCAATGGCGAAACCATGACTAAATAGAAAGCTTACAATATCATGGTGAAAATACCAGAGTCAAACTCATACCATAGAAACACAAGATGTCCAACAAATACCTCTAAAACATAGATCAAAGCGGGGACAAAGACAAAATAACTGGGCTCACCCTCATAGTCAAAATAGACAATAAATAACAATGTCCCAATACATAATAAAAGAAACATAAACTAGGTCCCCGAAGTGGAGGACTAACCAACTAGCTTGAATAGCACCGAATTAGCCATGTGGAGGAGGATATTAACTTGGGCACCAATTCCTATATGGTGTGATTACATCATGTAGGCATAGAGTATGCGTTGGTATGTTTGAATGTACTAAGTATATAGGATGCAAAGTAAACAAAAATTAAGCATCATAATCAAAATACATATCCATAGGCAATAACCATAATATAATAATATGGCATGCATGATCAATGCATAAGTAAAACATGCTTAAGTACTCATGCTCATATAGGATATCACTTGCGTAGAAGATACCAAGATAAATTTCTAAATGTACAACCCTTTGGTAGGTTAGTGATGATGTCGCCCCATCAGTTAGGTGGATATGTACTAACCCTCATCTATGTTAGTGATAATTTCGCCCCATCACCATGGTGGAGAAGTACAAACCCTTCCTTAGGTTGATGCGTACAAACCCCATAATAGGTTATAGATGATGTCACCCCATCACCAGGTTGAGAAGTATAAACCCTTCACTAGGTTAATGAATACAAACCCCATCAAGATTATCCAGGTGTTTGGCCCCCCTAAATTGGACATGGTCTAATGCAATATTTTATTTAGAAATTATCATTTACATAAGTGCATTTCATCATTATATAGTCATTCCTATCATATCTCATTCATTGCACCTTCAACTCCCCAAGGAACCATATCCGGACACTTTATCAAACACTTAGAGGGTGTGAAACTGTAGTATAAAACAATGCTATTTAGAGAAGAAATCATGCGTGCAAGAAAAATCCATTAAAACTGTCAATCAGCACCTTGCAATACCCTCAAGACATATTCATCAAAACCTCTCATCAACTATTACAACAGATCTAAAATTTATAGCTAAAAACATAGCAAAACAGTCACAACTTTACGTAGATTTAACATTGTGTGCAGTGAATTTCATAATAAAAGGAGTCTTAGGTATCATGAAATTTAAGTAAATCAACTTTAAATCATGGTATTTAAGTAAAAAGAGGCTTGGGTATCATGGGTGAAAGGAACCCTAAATGAAATACATATAACTTACCTTAGTGATGAACTTGGTGAAGAATGGAGATGAAGACTTAAAGCTTGAAGAAGAACCTTAAAGGAGAACCTTAGCTTGGGATGAGGGTTTGCGACTTGAGTTTGGGGAGTGAAAATATGACTAAGTATTTTAGTGAGTATTTGGAAATGTTTAGGATGATATAGGGGAAAAAATTAGCTAAGTATAGGTCAAAACACGTTTGGGAATACTTAGGATAGGTCTTAGAAGTCTTGGACCGAACTAAGAAAGACAGTGCCCAAAATACACAAGGTCGCGTTGCGAAGGGGATGCGAAAATCCCTCTCGAAATCACACTTTAAAATTTAATAATTGCTAATCTTTTGCTCTTAAAATTGGGTTAGACCACTTTTCACATAATTTGGACCCCTTGAATAAGAATCCAAAGTCGAATTTTTGAAATAACAAATGAATTTTTAGATGTATGGAATTTAAAATTCTAGACATTTCGAGGAACATTTTTGGGCACTTTTTTGACACTTCACATACTCACTCACACTCATAGACCCTTGTCTCAAATTCATAAATTCAACCAAATTACCCACCCTAAGATCAAGAGGGAAGAACCGATTAAGGAAAGCCATTTTGAACTCCTCCCAAAGCATCATATAGCCAACTCACTTTTGTTCCTTCAATTGTTTGTACTACATTTGAGCTACCCTTTTGAGTTGGTATGCCGCCAACTCTGCGTTTTCATTCGGCCCAACACCTACGATAAAATATTATAGACATCATCAATGAACACTTGGTAGTCCTCACTCACTTTTGACCCATGAAATTCTGGGGGATTCATTCTGATGAAGTCTCTCACCCAACAGGCAAAGAGTAGAGTATGCGTTAATATGTTTGAATGTACTCAATATGTAAGATACAATGCAACAAGATATAGGCATCATGACCCCCAACCCATAACAATAGGCAATAGACATCATATAACAATATGGAATGTATGATGAATTCTAAAGTAAAATATGATTAAGTAACTCATGCTCATATAGGATATCATATATGTAGAAGAGACCAAGCTAGATTTCCAAAGTAGAACCCTTTGGTAGGTTAATGATGATGCCGCCCCATCACTTAGGTGGTGAAGTACTAGCCCCTCACTAGGTTAGTGATAACCCTGCCCCATCACCAAGGTAGAGAAGTAAACACCCTTCACTAGGTTTGTGATAATGCCGTGTCATCACCAAGGTAGAGAAGTACAAACCCTTCCCTAGGTTGATCAGTATAAACCAACATCTAGGTTAGTGATGATGCCACCCAATCACTAGGTAGAGAATTACAAACCCTTCCCTAGTTTGATGATTACTAACCTCCATCTAGGTTATCCGGGCTGTTAGTCCCCCAGATTGGGCATCGTCTAATGCAACAGTTTATATAGAATTCATCATATACATTAGCTCATTTCATCACCATGACATCTTTCATATCATATCTCATGCTTTGGACTTTCAATTCCTCAAGCAACCGTAAGTGACATTTTATCAAACACTTGGAGGGTGTGAAATGGTAGTAAAGGGCTTGCAATGTATAGATGAAATAATACAAGAAAATCCATGGTAAAACCATTAATCAACACCTTCCAAATTCCTCAAGCAATATATATATCAAAATCCCTGTTCAAATATTACATTAGATCCAAGATTTAAAGCTAAAAAAATACTAAAATAATCATACTTTCATAAACCCCAAATCATTGTGCAGTGAAATTTGTAATAATCAAGACCCAGTAGTAAATCAACATTTAAATCATGCGATTTAAGTAAAAAGGAGGCTTAGGCACCATGGGTGGAAGGACATGATGGTTCAACCCCACATAACTTAGTTTTGGAGAAGCTCTTGATGAACATTGAAAATGGAGTCTTGAATCTTGAAGTAAATCCTTAGATCCGGATGAGGTTTTGGGGACTTGAATGTTGATCTAAAAATTAGTCCAAGTGTTTGAGTGAGTATTGGGGAATGTTTAGGATGATATGTGAAATAATGCTAAGCATAGGTAAAAACAGGTATAGGAACCCTTAAGCCCAGCACTAAAAGTTCTTGGACAGAAAAACAAAACTTGACAAAAATAACACTCGGGCGCGTTGCACACCAGACGTGGATTACACTTTGGAATTTGCGCCTTTTAATTTTGAAATTGTAAATCATATGCTCTAAATTCGTTGTTAGACCATTTTCAAAATAATTTTGACCCCTTGGACATGAATATGAAGTCAAATTTTTGAAATAATGAATGGACTTTGAGAAATATAGAATTTAAAATTTTGGGCATTCCGAGGCACATTTTTGATCACTTTTAGTGTTGTTTCAATATATCCCCCTTGGGAACATTCATCCCCGAATGTAAAGGAAATGTACGTGAGAAGAGTGATCATAAAGAAATCAGCCCCATCAAGATTGTAACATTAAAATTAAAACAACATTTTCAAAATCTCAACATAAGTGCAAAATAATCATAAACTTGCTAACTTAAACATCAATGCATATGAATGACATAGGGGCTGAAGCATAGGATTTGGAATAACATGAAGGACGTAGTCACTATCTTAGGCTTGATTATGGTGAAGAAGGTACAAACATCACTCCCATAAGACCCCCTTGTCTTCCTAGGAGATGATGATGATCCTTTCAAGAGGTTCTTAATGAACACCACATCCTCATTAATCAACTTCCCCACTCATCCGTCAAAAATTTGAAATAGGAAATTCCCTAAGCCAACTTGTCCTCCATCTCACCTATAATTTCAAAGAGTTCTATAATAGTAGAGTTACCAACATATCCTCTCCACCTAGAAGCATAAGGAACTGGACGGACTATATCTACATCCATAGGCAATCCCCAAACTTATACAACCTCACCAACCACCCTCAACAATTTACAAGGACTCACAGTCCTCACCTCAATTGTCAACCTTGAATACACCTAAACCACTTTGTACCGTAACAACCATCTCTTCCTTTTGAGACAAACTCGACTCCATCATTCTCTCACCTAAGAATTCCAACTCTAATAAGGCAGAAAATCAAGGCTTCGCCTAATCTAGACCTCTTAGCAAAAGTTGATACGGAACCGACAGGCATGCTGCACCACCATTCTCAACTTCCCTCAACCTAACTTCCAATCTAACATGCCAATAGACCCCACTAGTCTATTCTTTACCACCTTTACAATAACACTAGGCTACCCATAGGCACCCTACCTAGAGCATCAATCATATCACTAGCCTCAATGAGGACATAATGCACACTCATCTCATATCACTAAGGAGTTCTAACCACTTTCTTGCTATCCACAATGACTCCTATCATATATTGCAACCAACTTCTTATCCTCTAAGACTTGCAATACTACCCCCAAATGATTCACAAACTCTAAACAAATTAATAACTCATTACTAGAGACCAGCACCAATATACCAAGGTAAAGTTTTACGACCCTATTAATGAATCCCAATAGACACAACTTGTGCACAAGCGAGCCTAACAACTCCACCGATAATCAAAATGCTCATCCCTAGCTCCATAGGACACTCTGGGTTATCACCTACCCTCATCCACACTTGTAAGCAAAGCGCAAACCTTATATTAACCTTATAGAAGTGACTAAGCCATTATAGTTGACCAACTAGATCGACTACCCTCAGCCTTAATTTTACAACCTTGCGGATTCTACACTCATTGAAAACATGCTATACAGGTAGCCCAAACTACCACAAGACCTCCATCCCATCAAGCTAAGTTCAACCAAGATCATAAGACAAGACTCTATGCAACAAGAACATGGGGCAACCTTTATAGACGCCCTACCTCAATCCTTCGGTGTTAAGTCGTCATCCCCCAAGAATACTGAGAACATACATATACAAACTTTTAAAGATG
>JAOTQJ010078476.1:0-36759 GCA_025642045.1 Solanum sejunctum | reverse complement strand
AAAGGAAATAGTGGTACCCGGATCAATCAAAGTATACACATCAAAGTCAAAGATTTTCAACATACTAGTAACAACATGTAGAGCATAAAACTGGTTGTGTCTTAGGGCACCACCTTGAGGAACACCTCCACCCAATGGAACCGCGTTGCACCCCGAACCTTGCCACTGTTTCTTGGACAATCTACCTTCTTGTGACCAAGATCCCAATAATGAAAACATGTATTATAATCCTATAAACATAGGCCTCTATGATTCCTTCCAGATCTAGGACACATACCAATAGGAGCCACAACACCAACAACTTGTGGCCTAGGGAAGTCATTGGCAAACCTCCTATTAGTAGTATAAGAAGGCCCTTCGCCTTGACGAAATATAGCACCCTTTTGGAACTTACCCTCAAAACGGTCCCTCTTAGCCTTATGGCCCCTCTTATTCCTCAACTTTTCCTCCTCCATTTACTCGATATATGTCATTAACAGAGATAAGTCCATGTCACCAATTAGTAAGGCGAATCGGCATTCTTTTACTCACCAACTCGGAGACCGCCATCACAAATTTATTCATCCTTGATCTAGTATTGGTTACCAAGTAACGAGCATACTTTAAAATTTGATTAAATTTGAGGGCATACTTCATCACACTCATAGCACCTTGTTTCAAGTTCATAAACTCTACCAACTTTGCTTCCCTAAGCTCAAGAGGTAAAATTCGCTTAAAGAAGGCCAATTTGAACTCCTCCCAAAGAATCACATTGCCCCTTTGAGTTGGTACGCCACCAACTCCACCTTTTTATTCGGCACAACACCCATGATATTTAAAGATTTTGTAAACCTCATCAATGAACTCTTTTGGATATTCATCCACCTACTACCCATGGAAAATCAGAGGAACCATCCTTTTGAAATCTCTTATCCTAGCTCCTAGGATAGTAGCATAAGGGGCTTAGGACCTTTGGTTGACTTGATTGGCCAACACTTGGGCAAGCATAATAAGAGCATCCTGGAGCTTACTATTGGTGGGTTGCTACTCAAAAGTTTGGGCCTATCTTCCTCTAGTGTTCGGTATGATCTAGTATAGCAGAACAACCATTAGAGGGGAAAACTTACCATAACTCTATAGTACAACTTAGAACATGAAAAAGGGAAACATTTCCTAAAATAACTCATAGCCTCTATTCATAGTCATTACGCACTTCAAAACTATAAATAGGACTCTAATCGATGTGGTGTGTTGGACTCTGAGGATCTATTAACCTAGTCCTCTAATACCAGTTTATCACGACCTAAGCCCCTAGCCTAGACATGATATGGTAAATAAAAAACCAGAAGGAACCCTAAACAAACCTCTTGACTTGACATTACATATCATTGATCACGAAAGCATATAAAAGACATAACGTAAGCATAGGGTTAAGGGTCTAAGGGATAGCTTACAAAACATCATAACCGAGAGACAAGAGTCAAACTCATACCGTATATATGTAATATGTCCGACAAACACCTCAATACATAGATAAGTACAGGTGCCAAGACAAAGCAACCGAGCTCACCCTCATAGACAAATAGAACATAAATTAAGTGTCTCAATAAAAGGTAATAGAACATAGACCAAGGTCCCTAAAATAGAGTACTCACAAACTTTTTTGAATATCACCGACTAGCCACATAAAGGAGGATGATCAACTTGGGCACCGGTTCTAACATGGTGATATCATGTAGGAAAGAGTATGCGTTAGTACATTTGAATATACGAAGTATGTAGGATGCAATGCAACACGAATTAGGCATCACAATCAAAATGCATAACAATAGGAAATAGGCCAAATATAGCAATATGGCATGTATGATCAATGCATACGTAAAACATGCTTAAGTAACTCATTCTCTTATAGGATATCACTGTGAAGAATAGATCAAGCTAGATTTCCAATGTATAAATCCCTTGGTCAATTAATGATGATCTCACCCCATCACCCTGGTGGTGTGGTACTAACCCCTCACTTGGTCGATGATAATAACACTTTATTACCCTGCTGACAATGTACAAACCCCTCACCTCGGTTGATGAGTACAAACCCCCACCTTGGTTGATGAGTACAAACGCCTACCTTGATTGTCCAAATTCCTAGTCCACCAGATTAGGCATGGTATATGCAACACTTTATATAGAGTATATCATATACATAAGATCTTTTCATCCTCATAACATCATTCATATCATATCTCATTCTTTGTACCTTCTATTCCACAAGAAACCCTAGTCGGACATTTTATCAAACACTTGGAGAGTACGTAATGGGGGGAAAAGACCATGAAATTTAGAGATAAAATCATGCAAGAAAATCTGTTGTAAAACTAACAATCGACACCTTGCAACACCCCCAAGACATTCACATCAAAAACCTTCACAAAATCCAACATTACATCTAATATTTAGAGCTCAAAACATGCTAAAACAAAAATACTTTCATGAACTCGAACACCGTACAGTAAATTTCTTAATATCCAAGACCCACATGTAAAATCAACTTTAAATCATGCAAATTGAGTAAAGAGGAGATTAGGGCACCATTGGTAGAAGAACCCAATGGCTAAAACCTACATACCTTAGCTTAGAGATAAACTTGGTGAAGATTGGAGATGGAGACTTCAAGCTTGAAGAAGAACCTTGAAGTTCAACCTTAGCTTAAGATGAGAGTTTAGGAGCTGAATTTTGGGAGTGAAAATATAGCTAAGTGTTTGAGTGAGTTTTGGAAAATGTTTAGCATGATATACGGGTGAAATTTGGCTAAGTATATGGGTAAAAACATGTTTGGGAACCTTGGGCCCAACACTTAGAAAATTGTTTGTGAATAAAAAAAACACTGAAATTGGTTGTTGGTGCGTCGCGCCAGCATTGCGCAGTGCTCACTGGAAATCGTCACTTAAAATATTTATAATTGCTCATCTTTCACTCTTAATTCAGGGTTAGACCCTTTCACACCTAATTTTGACCCCTTAATCACCAATACAAAGTCGGATTATTGAAATAAAGAATAGATCTTGAGATATATAGAAATTAAAATCCAGGCATTCCGAGGCACATTTTTGGGCACTTTTCGGGGTCATTTCACAAACTTCCACCAGTAACCAATTATATAATTATACTAGACTTTGCAAGTCCCTATGGGTGCATATAAGTCCAAAAAGTACCTCAAATACCATCAATTACCATAAAGTTCTCAAATAATATCACAAGTTTCAACACATCCCTCAAATCCAAAAGTATCTCAAATATTAAGGAAACATCTCAATTTGCCAACGAATCCACAATTTACCCAAATTCCAATAGAACTGATCTCATTCTTCACCAAAATACTATCATATCAATATAGTTACTCATGTAACCATCCAAATCTTATAATAATCACATAAACATATTTAAGAACTTCAGTCCTAAAAAGATTAGTCGAAACCTACTTCGATGTCGAAATCGCACTTGAACCAAGCTTTCAAACAACACAAACCTCAAAATTTCTCCAAATTAAATTATCATTGTTAATAATAGATTATAACTCTCAATAGATGAATTTTGATACCCATATTGGCACGAATTAGACTTAAGGGACAAAATGATCAAAATTAGGGCTAAATTTTGAAGTTCTCAAATCTAGAAATAAACTTAAAATTATGATTCTATGTGAGAAAAGGACTTTGTAGGTGAAAATTTCACTAAAATTGAGCTCAAATTGGTCTGTTTTCAATCTTTACCCAATGATCCTTACCTTCTCAAGAGCCTCCATGACGAGATCTGGACCCAACAAAGCCACCTTTCTAACCTAAAACCATCCAACTAGTGATCTACACCGCCTACCATAGAGTGCCTCAAAAGGATTCACAGCAATGCTAGAATGATAGCTATTGTTATATGCAAACTCAATCAAAGGGAGATGATCATCTCTACTACTCCTCAACTCCAAAACCCATGCCCTAAGCATATCGTCAAGGGTTTGAATTGTCCTTTTGGCTTGGCCATCCATTTGAGGGTGGAAGGCCGTGCTAAGTTTAACCCTTGTACTAAGATCCTTTTGAAAAGACCTCCAAAAATGAGAAGTAAATTGGGCACCATGATCTGATATGATGGACAAGGGAACTTCATGCAACCTTACAATCTTATGGATGTACAATTTTGCATACTCTTCAGCCCCATAGGTAGTCTTAACTGGTAGAAAATGAGCTAATGTTGTAATCTGATCAACCACCACCCATATAGAATCAAAACCTCTCCTAGTATTGGGCAACCCAACTACAAAGTCCATATTAATCTCTTCCAACTTCCAAGTGGGCACCTCAATGTCTTGAGTTAGGCCATCCGGCCTTTGATGCTCGACCTTTACTTGTTGGAAACTATGGCAATTGAAAATGATTTTGGCAATGTCCCTCTTCATTCCACCCCACCAAAACACATCCCTCAAATCCCTATACAGTTTTGTTGACTTGGGCTTCATCAAGGATACTTTCCCTCAAACCATTAACATTAGGAACACATAGCCTACCTTGGTGCCAAAGGGCACCATCTCCTAATTGGGAGAAAACATCCACCTTACCACCACTGACCAAAGCTTTCAACTCCAATAAAGAAGGATCAAGGTCTTGCTTTGCTTTCACCTCATCAACAAAAGAAGACATTGAGCCATCAACAACCATCCCACCATTATCCTCCAATCAAACCCCTAACATAGCCAACCGATGGACCTCCCTTGCTAACTCCTTACCACTACTATCCACATGAGCTAGGCTACCCATGGACAGCTTACTCAAAGAATCCGCCACAATATTTGCCTTACTTGGATGATAATGCACACTTATATCATAGTCTTTAAGGAATTCTAACCACCTTTTTTACCTCAATTTGAGATCTTTTTGAGTGAACACATATTGGAGGCTCTTATGATTGGTAAAGATATCCACATGCACACCATACAAGTCATGATGCCAAATCTGTTAAGCAAATACCACGACAGCTAATTTAAGATCATGAGTTGGGTAGTTCTTCTCATGGACTTATTGCCTAGAAGAATAGGCTATGACCTTACCACATTGCAACAAAACACAACCCAAACCAACCCGAGAAGCATCACAATACAAAACGAAACCATCTAGCCCGTTCAGAAGAGACAACATAGGAGCGGACACAAGCCTATCCTTCAATGTTTAGATGCCCCAGTCACAATCATCTGTCCACACAAACATAACCTTCTTTTGAGTCAATTTGATCATGGGAGAAGCAATAGAGGAAAACCTATCCACAAACCTCCTATAGTACCCCACTAAGCGAAAGAAACTCCTTATATCTAATGGGCTCAATGGTCTAGGCCAATTTCTAATCACATCGATTTTCTTAGAATCCATTTTTATACCATCCCCCGACACCACATGCCCTAAGAATGCAATCTCCCACAATAAAAAATCACACTTCTGATATTTGGAATATAACTTCTATTCCCTCAACCTTCGAAGCACAACCCTCAAATGACCCATATATTTTTTCTCACACTGAGAATAGATCAAAATATCATCAATGAATACCCCATAAAAAATTAAGGTAGGGCTTAAAGACCCTATTCATAAAATCCATAAAGATAGACGATGCATTGGTCAATCCAAAAGATATCACAATAAACTCATAATGCCCATACCTAGTTCGAAAGGCTATCTCGAGAATATCACACTCTCTCACCTTCACTTGATGATACCTGGACCGGAGATCAATCTTAGAGAAATGGTTAGTCCCTTGCAATTAGTCAAACAAGTTATCAATTCTTGAAAGAGGATACCTATTCTTGATGGTGGCTATATTGAGTTGCCGGTAGTTAATATACATCCTAAGGGACCCATCCTTCGTTTTCACCACAAGACCAGTGCACCCCATGGTGATTGACTAGGTCTAATAAACCCCTTCTCCAACAAATCCCTCAATTGTTATTTTAACTCCAACTCAACCGTGGCCATACGGTATGGGGAAATAGAAATGGGTTGAGTATCGGGAAGGATGTCTATACCAAAATTTATCTTCCTTTTGGGAGGGACACCAGGAAGTTCTTTTGGGAAGACATCAAAAAACTCATTTACAATAGAAATTGACTCTACAGGAGGGACTTTGGACTCCACATCTTTGACTCTCAGAAGATGGTACAACCTCCCCCCCCCCTTAGAAATCATCTTATGGGCTTTAATGCAAGAAATGAACTTTCCTTTCACCACCACATCATGACTCTCCCACTCAAGGAGGGGTTCATTTGGGAATTGAAACTTGACCAGGTGGGTTCTGTAATCAATAGAGGCATAGTATGTATGCAACTAATCCATCCCAAGAATAACTTCAAGATCAACCATGTCTAACTCAACAAGATCACAAGGAAATATTTTATGCAAGATGCAAATCGAACAATTTCTATACACTTTGCTAGAAATAATAGATGCACCGATAGGAGTAGACACCTCATATGACTCATTGAAACAATTCTGACTCAACATGGAACTTACTAGCAACAAAGGGGGTAACAAAGGAAAGGGTTTCACCTGAATCAATCAAAGCATATACATCAAGATCAAAGATTGTCAACATACCGGTAACAACGTCGGGGACCTCACCAACCCCCTTGCCTTCCATGTAGAGCATAAAACTTGTTGTGCCTTAGGGCCTACCTTGAGGATCCCCTCTACCCAAAGGGACCATATTTACACCTTGACCCTTACCACGGATTCTTGGATAATCCACCTCTTTTTAACCAAGCTCCTACATTCTAAGCATGCATTAGAACCCCTCAAACATAGACCCCAATGCTTCTTCCCATATCTAGGACACACAGGATTAGGAGCTAGTACACCCACACCTTGAGGTCTAGGGAAGTCATTGATAATCCCTATTAGTAGCATGAGGAGGCCTTTGTCTTTGATGAAATCTAGCACCCTTTTGAGCCTACCATCAAATCGGGCCCTCTTAGCCTCATGACCTCTCTTCTTCTTCAACTTTTCACCCTCCATTTGCTTGGCATAGATCATCTACCAAGACAAGTCAATGTTACTAATTAGTAAAGTAGACTGGCACTCTTCACTTATCAAATCAGAGACCTTCATAACAAACTTATTCATCCTAGATCTAGGATCGACCACCAAGTGAGGAGCATACTTTGAAAGCTGATTAAACTTGAGGGCATACTCCCTCACACTTATAGCACCTTGCTTCAAATTCATAAACTCAACTAACTTAGCTTCGCTAAGCTCAAGAGGGAAGAACCGATGAAGAAAAGCCAATTTAAACTCCTCCTAAGCATGACATGACCATTTCCCTTCTCTCTCTTCAATTGCTCATACCATATTTGGGCCACACCCTTGAGTTAGTAGGCCGCCAACTCTACTTTTTCATTTGGCCCAATGCCCATGATATTCAAGATTTTTTAGACTTCATTAATGAACTCTTGTGGATCTTCATCCACCTTTGACCCATGAAATACCAAAGGATTCATCCCCATAGTCTCTTACCCTAGCTCTTGAGGTAGTAGTATGAGGAGTTCGGTCCCCTTCATTGACTTGGTTGGCCACCACTTGGGCAAGCATAGTAAGAGAATCTCAGAGTTCACCATTAGTAGGTTGCTCCTCGGGAGTTTGGTCCCTTCTTCCTCGAGTGAAAGACAAGATCAAGCATAGAAAAGAACAATTGTTAGGAAAAAAACTTACTACAACTCTATAGCACAACTTAGAACATGAAGAAGGAAAACATTTCCTAAGACATCTCATAACTTCCTATTCGTAGTCATGGTGCCCTTCACAACAATGAATAGGACTATAATCGACGCAGCGTGTTGGACTCCAAGGATCTATCAACCTATTGCTCTGATACTAAGTTTGTCACGATCCATGTCTAGGGCCTAGATGTGACACGGTGAATAAGGAACCCGAAGGAAAACCAAACAAGCCTCTTAACTTGTCATTACACATCATAGGTTGCAAAAGCATATATAACCATAAAAAGTAAGAATAAGGGCAATGGGAATAAGGGTACATTGCATAAACATTATATTCAAGAGTCAAAGTCAAGCTCATAATATAGATACATAATGTGTCCAACAAATACCTCTAATACCTAGATAGAGCGAGCGCCAAGACAAAGCTACCGGGCTCACCCTCATAGTCAAAATAGAACATAAGAAGGAATGTCTCAATACATAATAAGAATAACATAGACTAAGGTCCCCGAAATGGAGGACTCATCAACAAGCTTTGAGTAGCACCCATCTAGCCACGTGGATGAGGAGGATGATCAACTTGGGTGCCGATTCCTACATGGTGATATCATATAGGCATGAATATGTGTTAATTTGTTTGAATGCACTAAGTATGTGTTAATGCAACAAGAGATAAGCATCATAATCTAAAATGTATAATGATAGGCGATAGGCATATTATAGCAATATGGCATTTATGATCAATGCATAAGCAAAATATGCTTAAGTAACTCATGATCATATAGGATATCTTATCTGAAGATGAGACCAAGCAAGCTATCTGGCCTTGTGTTGGGCTAAGATGGCGATGGTCACACCCCATCACCCTAGGTGGTGAGGTATGCCCCCCTCACATGGTTAATGACATTAACACCTATCATCGAGGTGGCAAAGTACAAACCCCTCACATGGTTGGTGAGTACTAACACCCACCTCAGTTACCCAGGTACAGAGCCCTCAATAGGTTACCTGGGCTCTTGTCCCCTCGGATTAGGCATGGTCTAATGCATCAATTTATATAGAATTTATCATATGCTATCGTGCAACACTTCATATAAGAATAATCATATACATAAGCTCATTTCATCATCATAATATCATTCATATCATATCTCATACTTTGGACTTTCATTTCCTCAAGAAACCATAACCAGACATTGTATCAAACACCTTGGGGGTATGTAATGGAGGTAAACGACCAAGCAATTTAAAGATGAAATCATGCAAAAAAATTAGTTGTGAACCCATTAATCAACACATTGTAGCACCCCCAAGACATTCACATCAAAACACCTCATTGAATTCAACATTAGATCCAGGATCTATCAAAACATGCTAAAACAACTATACTTTGATGAACATAAATCACTTTTCAATAATTTTCTCAATATACATGACCCACATATGAAATCTACTTTAAATCATGTAATATTAATAAAAAGAGGCTTTAGGCACCATGGGTAGAAGGACCTAATGGTTCAACACCATAAAGGCTTTGGAGAATTTCTTGGTGAAGATGGAGGTGAGAACTTGAAGCTTGGAAGGATTCCATAAGATCCTGAAGAGATTTAGTGACTTGACTTTGGACTGAAATATTAGTATAAGAGTTTGAGAGAATATTTTATCAATACAATGAGAACTTAAGGTTTTGGGGACCTTAAATAAGCATAAAAACGTCAATCTAGAGCTTAGAAAGGACGGAAAAGGTCCAAAATAACCTTTCCTAAAAAGTTGTCTAACAGTTGTTATGGGCCTCGTTACGACCCATTGGTAGCACTACCACTCGTAGGACCATTCACATGAAGCCTAGAACTAAGTTTGGATCTCTAGAAAATGCTATGAGCCTGACCTATGAGTTGTACCCTGACCTACAAGTCATACCCAGACCTATGAGTCATAATAGTGGGCTCGTAGTGCAACTCTACACTGGCAGTCTTTAGTAAAATAGTCATAACTTTTGACTCTGAACTCTAAATTAGGTGAAACCAAGTGCACTGGAAAGCTAACTCAAAGCCCTTTCATTATCACATGATGTTCACCACCCTTTAAAATGTGCTAAAAGTTATGGTTGTTTAAAATTGGCCCTATTTAGAACCATCACCCAAAACTCAACTCTTAGCGAAGTCTTGAACTTGTCTAGGTACTAGGAGTCTCCCATGAACCTAATACACCCCAAAACTAACCAAATGAGGCTTGAAATATGTATACATAAGAGTACAAAGTTACGGGGTGTCACAATAACGCATGAATTTTGAGATATATGGAAAATAAGATTTAGAGAACTTTTGAGGCATATTTTTGGGAACTTTTTGGGGTCGTTTTACCTGAGATCTATTCAGAAACTAAATTAAAAAAACAATACATGCATCCCTATGAGAAACGATAATCCAAACTCAATAGAATAATCAAAATTTGATTCTAAGATCTCCTCGACCTAATTAACTATAAAGCTCATTAAAACTAGTTTCAAACTCAAAATACCAAAATTTCTGTTGAAAACTCCAAAAACTATAATAAGACCATTTCAAACATTAGTTTCATCATCTAGAACTACTAGAACTATTATAATTTTGACTAGAGCTTCTGATCTCCGAGTGTTGACTAAAGTCAAAATTAAGCTTCAAAATCAACTAAAAATGCAACTTTGGGCCCAAAATCCATGTTTTAATTCCAAATTCAGTTTTATAACTTCAACTACACCAAATTTGATATTCCTGAGCTAGTGGAATCAATAAATTTTTTATCCCACACCCAAAACTCAAAATGATATAAAAATTCAGTTTTTCAGTAACTTAGCTTCTAAAAATACCAAAACTTACATTTTTCACTTTTAAAACACAAGATCTCAGTTCCAATAACACAGATAGTTCAAATTATATCCAAAGTAACTTATGAAAAGGAATAAAATTTCCACAAATAAACTCAAAAATGACAATAAGCTCAGTACAAATATGCACTTGATGATGATTCTAGTATTGAAAGAACAATGAAATTGATTGTTTGACTATTAACAGTTGTGAATTGTATGGACTCCTTACATGATGTTATACTTATTTAAAAGTGATTATTGTATTGATTTGATATATCGACTGGGTCTCACTGTAGATAAAAAATCCAAAGGGAAATGGTTTCTGCTAGAAATGATAAAAATGCAAAAGAAAAATGGTTCCAACAAAGAGTAACGAAAAGTTGAAGGAAAATAGTTTCGACTAGAGATGATAGATTAATGTCGAAGGGAGATGATTTTTGTATATACATGGTCCATGTGAGGCCCTCATAGGTTCTGGTCTGATTAAATCAACGAATGTGTATCATAAGATAATCATGCATCATGATTATTTGACATTGCATTGTATTACTTGAATTTCATGGCACCCCATGTCATTTCATTCTTTATTTTCAATGTGATAATTTCTATTAAATGTGATATGATGGTTGACTCTGCTATTGTAAAGCATTGAAATAGTTCAGTTGAGATGTTGTATACTGGGATTATGAATATATATATATATATATATGGTAACTTTTCTGTGTGTGGAGTTATAGTTTTAGACGTTTGTGGATAGAATGGAAGGAGTACTTGTGTTCTTTATTCTTTACCACTGTTTAGATCCTCTTGTTGGCTAGTTGTTGGTACTCACCCTTGCTTCTACACATGTGTGTAGGTTGTGAGCTCAGATGTATTTGACATTTCCCTCTCTTTATAGGTTGATCTTAAGATAGATTGAGAGATATAGGGGTGGGAATATATACTAAAAAAGCAAAAAATCAAATCAAACCAAACTAATTCAGTTCTTCCATTTTTTGTTTTAGTGTCGGTGTTGTTTTCTAAAAAGTTTGGTAAGGCTTCTTTTGAAGCCTTCTATGGTAGGCGTGTAGATCATTGGTTGGGTGATTTGAAGTGGGAGAGATGACTTTGTTGGGTCTAAATCTGGTTATGGATGTTATGGAGAAGGTAAGGTTGATAAGGGAAAGGTTGGAGACAACCCAAAGTCGTCAAAAGTCGTATGTCAAAGTGTAAAGAAGAGAGCATGAATTCAAAGTTAGTAATTGGGGCTAATTGAAGGTTTCGCTCATGAAAGGCGTGGTTTTCCCAGTAATGAGGGAATTGAATTCATGGTTTGTAGATCCTCATAGGGTGGTGAGGAAGGCTAGTGAGGTTGCAGACGAATAGTAAGTGCCTTTGGATACAGATGTGGTTCATTCGATTCCTCATGTTTCTAGGATTGAGGAGGGTTGTTGGTGATCCAAGTGATATGGGACTCTTGGGTTTGTGTATGTTATGGGGGATGAGTTGACATATGAGGAGGTTTGGTGGAGAAATTGGGTGGATTTGAGAAAAGGATGATTTGTGAGGGTGTAGTGTTCATCAAGGCCCATTGGGAGAATCGTCAAATCCTCTTATGAATTTCAAGCCTTATGTTTTAGCCCCTATGTTATTGCATACATTCATGATTATATTGAGAAAGTCCATGATGATTTTACAATTATGATGAGATTATTGAAATAGTTTTCAAGTGCATTGTTCAATCTCTATGTGGGCTGAATTTGTCATGTTTACATCTCTCGTATACGTTTCGTTGACATTGAGGGACAAATGTTCCCAATGGAAAGATATCAAAACGATCCCAAAAAGTTCCCAAAAATGTGCCTCAGAAGTGCCTGGAGTCGTAATTTATATATATATCAAAATTTGTGTGTGATATCAAAAGTTCAATATCATATTCTTGTTAGGGGGTCAAATTGAGGGGCAAATGGGTCTAACCCCAATTTTAGAGCAACCGTAGCAAAATTTAAAATTTTGAAATGTCAATTTGCAGTAGCTACTTTGCATCACTGGCGTGTATTATTTTGGTGCCAGTTTTTAGTTCCAGTCTAAGACTTTTAAGTCTTGGGCCTGAGTATTTCCAAACGTGAAAAAACCTATACTTAGCCATTTTTCACCATCATATCATGCTAAACATTCCCCAATGTTCATTCAAGCACTTAGCCAAATATTTTACTCCTAAACTCAAGACTCAAAACTCTTTCCAAATCTTAGAGATTGCACTTAAGCTTCAACTCTCCATCTTCAATCTACATCAAGTTCATCTCCAAATCTAAGGTATGTGGGTTTCTTTCATGGGTTCCTTTCACTCATAATGCCAAAGCTTTCGTTTCCTAAAAATTACATGATTTATAGTTGGTTTACTCATGGTTCTTATCTATTATGAAAATCATTGCACACTATGTTGGGGTTTATGAAATTGTGTCTGTTTTACCATGTTTTGGGCTATGAATCTAAGATCTATTGAAAGATTTGATGAACGATTTTGATGTATATTGTTTGAGGGTGTTACCAAGTATCTAATAATTATTTTACAATGAATTTTTTAGAATGATTTCACCCTTGAATTGCGTGGTTTTATACTAGCACTGCACACCATCTAAGTATTTGATAAAATATCCGGTTATGGTTTCTTAAGGAGTTGAGGGTCCAATGCTTGTCTTATGAGTTGAATGACTATATGATAATAAAATGATGATGAAATGATGATGAAATATATGTATGTGTATGATGAATATATGATGATGAAATGATGATGGAATGATGATGAAATAATAACGATATGTATGTGTGTATATGATGACTATATGATGATGAGAGAGATGAATGTATAAATGATATTCTTCTATGTAGTGTTGGATTGTGACCATGCCCTACTCGAGGGTTTGTACACATCAACCTATTGGGGAGTTTGTACTGCAGTCACCATGGTTGGTACAGTGCGACTATCCATCAACCATATTGGGGGTTTGTACCCATCAACCTTGTTAGGGGATTTGTACTCTATCAACCATGTTGGGGGTTTGTACCCATCAACCCTTTAGGGGCTTTGTACCCCAACAACCTCATCAATGGGTTTATACCTCATGCGCCTCTCCAGATGGGTGATATACTTTGGATTGCACTAAGAATGGTCACTCCCTACACATGTGTTATGATGATGAAAGTATGATTTACTTCAAGCATCTTCCATTTATGTCATATTTTCATATGCTCATCTATTGTCTAATTAAACATTTAGATTATGATGTGTACCTATTGTTGTATTGCATCCTACATACTTAGTACATTCAAACATACTAACGCATATCTATGTCTACATGATGTTATCATGTAGGAACGAGAGTCCCACTTGAGCATCGTCCTCCAAGTTGATAGTATGACTTCGCTCAAGATTGTTTGTGAGTCCTCCATTCCTAGGACGTTACTTATGATATCTTGCTAAGTATTAAGACTTTCAGTCTTGACTTTCTGTCTTGACTTATGTATTGACTATGAAGGTGAGCCCGATTGCTTTGTCTTGGTCCCCGCTCTTATCTTATGTAGTAGAGGTGTTGTTGGAGGTGTTATGTATCTTTGCTATGAGCCTCGATTCTATAGACTCTTGTTGTTTGTAATATGGAAGTTCCCCTTAATCCTTTTACCCTTGCTTCTAATGTTTTAGTGACACTTTAGTGCTTCCGCCACCAAGGATGTGTTATGATATGTTAAGACGCTTGCTTGGGTCTCTTCGGGTTTTCCATGTGTTGTGTCACGTCTAAGCCGTAGGCTTGGATCGTGACACTGTCATCCATGATATTAATTGATAAATGTCATATTCCTGACAACTCTTTGTCTTCCTCAATCCTATCTTACAAATGGTGAAATTTGACACAATATTGTATATACTTAAAATAATTTTAAAACTTTGAGAAAATCTTTTTGTGTTCTTCTGTTGTCTGTTTTATATATTTTGTGTAATGAAATGTTTATGTTCTTGTTTGTTGTCATTATTGTATAATATGTTAATATTTTATTGTTGTTATTATTGAGAATTTATAATGATTTGTTGCTTTGTATTCAGTTGTTAGTATCATGGATAAGTTTTATCTGAAGCACTATACGTTATAATTATAGGGAATTATGTTCATAATAATGATACTAAAAAAATTGCACAAAAATTTCAAAAAATAAAATTTTCTAGTATTAAACCCAATTATCTTATCTGCCAATCTTTTACTGACACAAGATACAATATCATACTCTTAAAAAGTGTATGCATAAGTTGTACATATTTTTAGATATACAATATAGGCGACAGATGCAACACATATGCTCAAGTATTAATCTATACTATATTAAAAGCGTGAAGGCCTTTAAAATATTGATTGAATTTTTTATCTTTCATTAAAAGATTTAGCTTTAGATAAAATCATTTTTTCACCATTTTCATCAATTATTATAGCATTAATTTAAATGATATTAAATATTGACTATAATGAATATAAGATAAATTAAATTGAGAAGATTTTTATTATAGTTAAATTCCTATAAGGAGAATTTTTGTTCAATTAAAATAGATTTGATCCCGAAACAATAGTCAAAAAACTTTCAAAAAAATAAGAAAACAAGATTTAGTAAAAGGTCAAACAAAAAAACACAAAACAATCCACAAAATAGGAAAACAAATTTCAAAACTTTTCTGTCACGACCCATGCCTAGGGCCTAAATGTGACACGGCGAATGGAAACCCGAAGGGACCCTAAACAATCCTCTTAGCATATCATTTACACATTCTTGGTCACCGAAGCAATTAATCAACAACAAGAGAGTAAAAAATAAATAAGGATAAAGGGACTAAGGGAACTTTTAGTAACCATAAATAAACAAGAGTCAAGAACATAGCATGATTATATCACTTGTCCAACAACACTTGTAGACATAGACTTGAGCTGGGGCCAAGACACTTTCTGGGCTCATCCTCATAGTATCAAGAATTCAACATAAAGAAATGAGATAAGCAAGACTAGCATAGCTAGTGTCCCTGAACTTGAGGACTCACCAAAGCTTATTTTCAAGAAATAACAACTAGCCACATGGAGGATGATCGTGAGGATCTCCGGTTACTACACGGTTTAACGTCATGTAGTCATAGAGTATGTGTTAATACATTTTAATGTACTAAGTATTGATACAATGCAACAAGAGATAGGCAACATAGTCAAAATACATAATCTTATAAGCAAAGGATAGTATATTAACAACTGGCATGCATGATCAATGCTTGAAGTAAAACATGCTTGTATAGAACACAATGCATATGTAGGAAGAGTCCATCATCATAGATGAAGAAAACTATTACTCAGAATCCAAGATATGTCACCCCCTTGAAAGTGATTGAGGTATATACCCCTCAATCGGTAGATGGGTATGTCACCCCCATCATAGTGGTCAAGGTATGTACCCCTCAACATAGTAGATGGAAATTTCACCCCCTATCAAAGTGGTTAAGGTATATACCCCTTAACATGATAGTTAGCATAGCACGCCCCATAAAAGTGGTCAAGGTATATACCCCTCAACATGGTAGATAGGCATAACACCCCTTATCAAAGTGGTTGAGGCATATCACCCTCCCAACAAGTTGTGGTGAACTTGTAACACTATAGATACCTTTCATAAATTCATAACATATATACATCCCTTTTATCATCATAAATTCACTTGACTAATAGGCCATGCAATAGATCATCAATAGCTCAAGAATTCTTGACTGTACATTTTATCAAATACTTGGTGGGTGTGTAATGTTAGTTCAAAATCATGAAATTCAAGAGTGAAATCATGTGAGAAAACTTAATGTAAATCAACCCACCAACACTTGGTAACACCCTTATGTAAGAAACATTAAAACCCTTCATAAATCTCATAATAGATCATAGATTCATTGCTCAAAACATGCTTAAACAGTCAACATTTTATGAAAACCCAACATAGTTTATAATCAACTTCATAATAAGAGATACCCATAGATAATCCAACTTCAAAACATGTAATTTACATAAAAACAAAGGATGGGCACCATGAGTGAAAGGAACCAATGGTTGAAACTCACACACCTCATCTTTGGGGATTCCCTTGATGAAGATTTGAATGAGAACTTGAAGCTTGAAAGATTTTCTTGAGATTTGGTAATGAGATTGGGGCACTTGAATTTGGATGAAATATTTGGCTAAGTCTTAGAGAGGGTTTTGGAGAATATCTTGAATGATATGGGGTTGAAAAATGACTAAGTATGTCACGATCCAAGAATAGGGCCTCGACATAACCGGCGAATGGGGAACTCGGAGGAACCCCAACCAACCCTCATAGCATATAATTGTACATCCTTGGCCGCAGAAGCAATTAACATGACAATGAGAGATAAATATAAGAAAGGGAATTGGGACTAAGGATAAACTTCCATATCATAACATCAAGAATCAAGAGAGTCAAGTCTTATAACATATATACGAAACATGTCCAACAACACCTCTACAACATAGATAATAGTAGGGGCCATGACAAACAACTGACTTCACCCTCATAGTCAATACACCAATAAAGGAAAATAGTCTTAGTACATAGCAAGAGATCATAAGTACATCCTCAGAATGGAGGACTCACTAACAAGATTGAGAGATAATCGTACTAGCCACGTGAAGGAGGATGATGATCAAGCAGTGCACTAGTTCCTACATAGTGACATCATGTAGGCATTGGGTATGCATAGTATGTTTGAATGTGCTAAGTATGTAGGATGCAATGCAATAAGTGATAGTACCATAATCGAAATGAATAAGCACAAGTAATGAGTATATATAGAAATATGGCATGCATGGAAGATGCCGTAGTAAATCATGCTTATATAGATCATAAAATAAGTGTAAAGAGTGACCATTATTAGTGCAAGCCAAGGCCTACCACCCCTTTGTATAGGCACATAAGGTATAAACCCCTTCATTAAGTTGATGGAATACAAACCCCCCAACAAGGTTGATGGAGTACAAACTCCCTAACAGAGTTGATGGGTACAAACCCCAACAAGGTTGATGGGTACAAACCCCCAACAAGATTACTTGGGCTTACTAGCCCCCGAGATATGCAATCGAGGTACAAACCCCTCAACAAGGTCACCTGGGCCTATAAACACCCGAGCTGGGCGATCGAGGTACCAACCCCTCAACAAGGTTACCCGAGCCTACAACTCCCCCAGCTAGGCTTGGTCATCCCTAACACTATAGAGATAATATCATATATATATATATGTATACTCCTTTTATCATCATATACATACATTCCTTTTCATCTTCAGTTCATCATCATTCCATCATCATTCCATCATCATTTCATCTTTATATAGTTATTCAACTCATAAGATGTGCTTTGGACCTTCAATTTCTCAAGAAACCATAACCAAACATTTTATTAAATACTTAGAGGGTGTGTAGTGCTAGTGTAAAACCATGCATATCAAGAGTGTTATCATACTAGAAAGCTTAATGTAAAACTATCAATAGATACTTGGTAACACCCTCAAGCAATATACATCAAAACCCTTCATCAAATCTCACATTAGATCTTAGATTCATATGCCCAAAACATAGTAAACTAGTCACAATTTTATAAACTCCAACATAGTGTGTAGTTATTTTCATAATAAATAAGACCCATGAGTAAATCAACTTGAAATCATGCAATTTTTAAGGAAAAAGCTTGGACATCATGGGTGAAAGAAACCCACATACTTTAGCTTTGGAGATGAACTTGATGAAGATTAGAGATGGAGACTTGATCCTTGAGATGAAATCATTAGATTCAGAGAGGGTTTAAGACTCATTTTTCACTTAATTTGACCCCTTGAACAAGAATATGAAGCCAGATTTTTGATATCGTGCATGGATTTTAAGATATGAGAAAATTATAATTCCGAGCATTTTCGAGGCATATTTTTGAGCACTTTTTGGGATCGTTACAATATCTCCCCCTTGGGAACGTTCGGCCCCGAACTATCAAAGAGACATATATGAGAGATGTAGACATGAAAAATTCAGCGCACATGGAGATGCAACAATGCGGTTAAACATCATTTCAAAAAATTTCATCATAAGTGTAAAATCATCATATACTTGTCAATTTAAATATGAATGTGTGCAATGACATAAGGGCTAAACTTAAGACTTTGAGAGTATGTAAGGGTCTCAGATCAATGCCTTAGGCCTAAGTGGATTGGAAAACGTAAGGTTATCGCTTTTGTATGTCCGTCTCAGCCTCCCAAGTAGCACTTTCAACTTGTTGATTCCTCCAAAGGACCTTAATGGAATCCACCTCTTTGTTTCACAATCTCTTCACTTGCCTATATAAGATCTGAATTGGAACCACTTTATAGGTCAAATTATCTTCAACAATACCCACAACATCAAGAAGTATAATAATATTCGAATCACCCACACATTTCCTCAACATAGACACATGAAATACCAGATGAACCAAATCCATTTCTCTAGGCAATTTCAACTCAAAAGCTACCTTGCTAACCCTTTGCATCACCCTATAAGGACCCAATATCTTAGGCTCAACTTGCCCTTCTTACCAAAATGGACTATACCCTTCATGAGTGAGACCATCAAATAAACCCAATCATCAACTTTGAATTCAAGCTCTCTTCTTCTCACATCGGCATAAGACCTTTACTGATTTTGGGACGTCTTAAACCTTTCACTAATCACCCTTACCTTCTTGAGCCTCCATAACCAGATCTGGACCTAATAAGTCCACCTTACCAACCTCAAATTTCCCAACCAGTGATCTACAATGCCTACCATAGAGAACCTCAAAAAGAGTCATACCTATGCTAGAATGATAGCTGTTGTCTTCGGCAAACTCAATCAATGGGAGATGATCATTCGAGCTATATTTAAGATCCAACACAATGCTCTAAGCATATCCTCAAGGGTTTGGATGGTCCTTTTGGCTTGTCCGTCCATTTAAGGGTGGAAGGCTACTAGAAAGCTCAACTCTAGTACCAAGAACCCTTTGGAAGGACCTCCAAAAATGCGAGGTAAAGTGAGCAACATGATCCAATATGATGGACAAACAAACACTATGTAACCTTACCAAGTCATAGATGTACAACCTTGCATAATCTTCGGCCCCATATATGGTCTTAACCAGTAGAAAATGAGCCAATTTTGTCACCTTATCAACCACAAGCCAAATGGATACAAAACCTTTTCTAGTCTTGAACAACCCAACAAGATAATCCATATAATCACCTCCCACTTCCAAGTAGGAATCTCTATGTCTCGGGTTAGGCCACGTGGCCTTTGATGTTCAGCCTTGACTTGTTGATAACTATGACAACCGAAAATGAATTTGACAATGTCTTTCTTCATGCCTCCCTACCAATACCCCTCACTTAAATCTCTATACATTTTAGTAGAACTAGGGTGAATAGAATAAGATGAATTATGGGCCTCATCAAGGATCTTTTCTATCAAGCCATCAACATAAGGTACACACAACCTACCTTACTACTTAAGTGCACCATCTTCACCTTGGGAGAAAACCTTCACCTTGCCCTCTTTCACCAAGGCCTTCAATCCTAATAAGGAGGGATCGAGATCTCGTTTTGCCATCACCTCATTAACAAAGGAAGACTTAGAACCATCCATCACAACAATATCACCATCACCAATCTCTTCTAACCTGACCCCCAATATAGCCAACAAACGCACTTCCCAAGCCACTTCCTTATCAGCACTATCAATATGAGCTAGACTAGCCATGGACACCCAACTCAAGGCATCCACCACCATTTTGCCTTACCCTGATGATTATGCACACTCATATCATAGTCCTTAAGAAGTTTTAGCCACTTTCTTTGCCTCAAGTTAAGATCGTTTTGAGTGAAAATAGATTGGAGGTTCTTATGATTGGTGAACACATCAACATGCACCCCATACAAGTAATGTTGCCTTCAGAATAGTTTCTTCAAAGCGAATTCTCCCTAGATACATATATTCAATTTAATTATGAATTTCTTTTAGAATATTAATTGTCCTAAATTGTGCTTTTTAAATCTATTTTCACTAAGTCAGTCCAATAGATTTAAAACTTATTTTTTGCTAAATCAATTATGAAAGCTTTCTATTTGAGTGTATCGAAAGGCCTAATGAATTAGGATTTTCCTATTAGTCCCGTCCTTTCGGGGCAGCCGAATCATTTATGATGAAGAGGATGAGCTTCAAGACAATGATTTGGGGTTCTTTTACAATGGAACGATGCAATACCAGACACGAGATAGATCTTCTAAAGAACAAGGCTTTTTTCGAATAAGCTAATTCATTTAAGTCCACACACTAGTACATGTTCCTTGACATTGGGGGCACCCCCGAAGAGCGGGGGATTTTATGACATTTCTGATTAGCTGTCTTGTATTTCTAATAAGTTGTTTAATATTTGGCATGTTAAATCGTATACATAATATGATGGGTTGGTTTAAATTGATTCTAACCGAACGATGATGAATTAATTCTATTTAGTAGAATATTCAATTTGAAGATAAAATCTCAAATCATAGATTTATGTGAAATCCATGTTATTTCATTGAGTAAAGGAAGTTTTATTATTGTGGTATACCAACCACCTATCCTGGAACTTCCAGTTCCAATCGAAGCATATAGATTCGTAAACTGATTTGTATGTATAGCCACTTCAGTCGTGCTCATCCTTTCTCGAAAGTATCTTTTTTATGGGAACATGGTCAACCAGAAATTATTATGTTCGCGATTCTTCATCCACCGATGGAAAAAATCCTCCAGTTTTCCATTCTCCTATGAGGCCAGAAAGTGTATTGGGACCCAAAAAAGTTTTTCTAAAAATGGGTGATCAAAAGATCAAATTACTATGCCTATCTTGGTGGTCATTACTTTTGGTGGTACTTCTTTTTGGCTGACTCATCTAAGTGCTCTCCTTTGTCTCATTGTTTATCTCATAATCATTCGATTCTGCCCCTAAAGCTAGCTCCTACTCCTACTCCTTCTACTGACGGATAAGATCCTCCTTAGTCCTTTTTACATAACACTCTCAGCCACCCAAGAGCACTTGCTATATTTCTCTTTATACGCAATATATTTAAAGGCAAAGAAAAAAGTCAAGTGAAATAAGCCCACATACCCACTCTTCTTTCCCCCCATTGCTAGGGGCCTCACTGTTGCCTCTAGCTCAAGCTACTTTTGCTTCCGACA
This sequence comes from Solanum sejunctum, assembly GCA_025642045.1. Taxonomy (NCBI): domain Eukaryota; kingdom Viridiplantae; phylum Streptophyta; class Magnoliopsida; order Solanales; family Solanaceae; genus Solanum; species Solanum sejunctum. The sequence goes on along the minus strand of JAOTQJ010078476.1, from coordinate 14,900 downwards.
ACAGATAGCTTGCTACTCAATTCTACCTCCTAAAAAATAAGCTAGCCACTTATTTCTCCGAAACAAGAGATTAAAGTCATCTTTCTCTTTTTTCCCAAGAAGTCGATGATGACTGTTGTCTTGAAAAAAAGAGTTTGATTTCTATCAAAGAAGCATTCTTAACACAACCTATAGCATAAAGTCATTCGAGCCGTGTCTAAACTAAATGTTGGGCAAGGGCCCGTATTCTCTCTTCTGTGGATACGCTATCCCTTCCGGCTATGGTATGGGGAATCCCTTTGATCACCGCTTCCTGATATTTTTCACTGTATAACCTAACTAGTTGTTCAACATTAAAATAGATCGCTTGCTTGGATAGTATAATACCAAAAGTATCATATAATGGAATAGCCTTAACTAAAGTACATACGATTTCATTCATATTAGGTAATTGCATGATATATCGCATCATAAATTTGACGTACTTCAATTTAATGTAAGTGTACTGCTCTAGCAAGATTATAAAGCCATATGTGAGAACCTCAAAATCTGTAATTCAAGGGTAGGGTTCAATGAAGTACGTAGAAGTGTATATCTTACCAGGAAAGCTTTCTCCCATCTTGAAGTCCCAATAAAATTTCGTAATCATTCCCAGTAACCATAATTGTGGATAGATCAATACGCATTTCTGAATTGACTTCTCTGTCTTTGAAATGTCATGTACTTTCTCTGCAACTTCAAGTCAATCATTCCTTGCTCTGCCACTTAGATTCAACCAAATGCTTTCAGCGAAAGAAGTGGCAAGGGCAGAAGAAAGGGTTTTCATTTCAAGATTCCCGCTCCTGAAAATGGGTATTAAACAAAGGACATAGTGGGTTAGGTAAATCCTATTTTGAGAGGAAACATCTATCAAAGAATAAAGTCCAAAGCTAAAGGTTTTTTTCAATGCATATGCTTTTGTCAGACTTGTAATATATTATTTATATGTACTTTATTAATGGGATAGGAATTCGTAGTGGGACATTCTTTTCACAGATACTTTGAGCAAGAAAGGTACTGAAAGTGATAGCCTTTGCTTTTAGGCAACTCAAAGTGTATGAAAATAACTATCCTATTCATGATCTTGAATTATCTGACATGGTGTTTGTCATTTTGCATTAGAACACAACCCAACCTAACTCTAGAAGCATCACAATACACAATGAATCCCTCTAGCCTATTTGGTAGTGACAAAATAAGAGCGGACACAAGCTTAACTTACTATGTTTGGAATCTCCTTTAACATTCATCGGTCCACGCAAACTTAGACTTCTTGTGAGTCAATTTTATTACAGGGAAGCAATAAAACAGAACCTATTCACCAATCTTCTATATAACCCGCTAAGCCTAAGAAACTACTAATATCTGACGGGGTCAATGGTCTAGGCCAAGTTCTAATCATATCAATCATCTTAGGGTCCACCTTAATACCATGCCCTGACACCACATGCCCTAGGAAAGCAACCTCCTTCAACTAAAATTCACACTTTTCACATTTAGCATACAGTTTCTCCTCCCTTAATCTTTGCAATACAACCCTCAAAAGAGCCCTGTGCTCCTCCTCACCACCAGAATAGATCAAAATATCATCAATGAAGACCACAACAAACGAATCAAGGTAGGGTTTAAAGACCCTATTCATTAGATCCATGAAGATGGCCGGGACATTGGTCAACCCAAAAGACATCACAACAAACTCATAATGCGCATACCTAGTTCGGAAGGCTATCTTGGGAATATCACACTCCCTCACATTCACTTGATAATACCCAAACTGAAGATCAATCTTAGAGAAATGGCTAGCCCCTTGCAATTGGGCAAACAAATAATCAATTCTTGGAAGAGGATACCTATTCTTGATGGTGAACCTATTGAGTTGCCAATAGTTAATACACAATTTAAGAGACCCATCCTTCTTTTTTCATAAAAAACACCAGTGCACCCTAAGGGAATTGGCTAGGCCTAATAAAAAACTTCTCCAACAAGTCCCTCAATTGTTTCTTCAACTCCTCCAGCTCTACCAGGCCATACGGTAAGGAGGAATAGAAATCTACATACTTAGTACATTCAAATGTAATAACGCATAATCTATGCCTACATGATATCACCATGTAGGAACTAGTGTACCACTTGACCATCCTCCTCCTTGAGGATGAACCTCCTTGCCCTTGTTGCGATTTCGAGGGAATCAATTGCTTTATGCCCGATATCCTCACAACCATAACAAGAACTACTATCCTTTAAGCATGGCCCACTATGACCCTTTCCACACTATCAGACACACATCAATAGGAGCCACACCCTTAACACCTTAAGCCCTTGAAAACTCATTTGCAACCCTCTTTTGAAATACATGAGAAGACCCTTGGCCTCGATGGAACTAGCCACTCTTTTGGGACTTACCCTCAATATGGGCCCTCTTGGCCTCATGACCCCTCGTCTTCCTCATCAAACATGACAAGTCCATCTCACTAATTAACATGGCGGACCGGCACTCCTCACTAACTAAGTCAAAATCACCCATCATGAATTTATTCATCCTAGATCTTGAATCGACCAAAAAATGTGGAGCATATTTCAAAATTTGGTTGAACTTGAGAGCATATTCCCTCATACTCATAGAACCTTGTCTCAAATTCATAAATTCCACTAACTTAGCTTCCCTAAATTCAAGGGGGAAGAACCGATTAAGGAAGGCCACCTTGAACTCCTGCCAAAGCACCACATAGTTGACTCCCTTCTCTTCCTTCCATTGGTTATACCATATTTGTGCTACACCTTTGAGTTGGTAGGCTGCCAACTCCGCCTTATCATCCAGTCTCAAACCCATGATAGACAAAATATTGTAAACCTCATCAATGAATTCTTGAGGGTCCTCACTCACCTTTGACCCATGGAATTCTGAGGGATTCATTCTCATCAAGTCTCTCACCCGAGAGGCTAGTGTAGGAGCATGAGGGGCTTGGGCCCCTTGATTGGATTGATGAGCTACAACTTGTGCAAGTAAGGTGAGAGCATCCTTAAGCTCTCCATTGGCTGGTTGCTCCTCGTTTGTGAAGGCTCATCTTCCTCTTGTGTTAGGCATGATCTAGCATAGCAAAGAATATTCATTAGGGGAGGAAAGCTTACTTCAACTCTATATCACGACTTAGAACATGAAGAAGGAAAACATTTCCTAAAAGGTCTCATAGTCTCCTATTCATATTTGTGGTGTACAACACAACCATGAATAAGACTCTAATCAATGCGGTGTGTTGAACTTTAAGGATCTAAAAACCTAGTACTCTGATACAATATTTGTCATGACCCAAGCCTAGGGCCTAAACGTGATCGGCAAATGAGAAACCGGAGGAACCCCAAAAACATGCCTCAAAGCATCTCATTAGACATCCTTGGTCGTGGAAGCAATTAACATGACAAAGTGAGATAAGCATAAATAGGGGAATTGGGACTAAAGGATAAACTTCCATATCGTAACATTAAGAAACAAGAGAGACAAGGCTCATAACATAGATACATAACATGTCCAACAACACCTCTACTAAATAGATAAGAGCAGGGGCTACAACAAATAACTAGGCTCACCCTCGTAGTTAATATACCAATAAAGGAAAATAGTCTTTCGGTACACAAGTTCCTACATGGTGACATCATGTAGGCATAGATTATGCGTTAGTACACTTGAATTTACTAAGTATGTAGGATGTAATGCAACAAGTAATAGTAACATAATCAAAATGCATAATCATAGGCAATGAGTACATATATCAATATGGCATGTATGGAAGATGTTGTAGTAAAACATGCATATATAGATCATAAAATAAGTGTGAGGAATGACCATTATTTGTGCAAGCCAAGGCCTAACACCCCCATAGATATGAGCATGAGGTACAAACCCCTTCATGAGGTTGATGGAGTACAAAACCCCCATAAAGGTTGATAGAGTACAAACCCCCTAATAACATTGATGGGTACAAACCCCTAACAAGGTTGATGTGTACAAACCCACAACAAGGTTACCAAGGCCTACCACCCCAAGAGCTAGGTGGTCGAGGTGCCAACCCCTCAACAAGGTTACCCAGGCCTACCACCCCCTGAGCTAGGCGATCGAGGTATCAACCCCTCAACAAGGTTACCCGAGCCTACAACTCCCCCAGCTAGGCTTGGTCATCCCCAATACTATAGAGATAATATCTCATATATACACTCTTTTCATAATCATACACAAAGATTCCTTTTCATTATCATTTCATCTTTATATAGTCTTCCAACTCATATAAACATGCATTGGACCTTCAATTCCTCAAGAAATCATCACCGGACATTTTATCAAGCACTTAGAGGGTCTGTAGTGCTAATGTAAAACCATGCATTTCAAGAATGTTATCATGCTAGAAAACTCAATGTAAAACCATCAATAGAAACATTAGAATACTCTCAAGCAATATACATCAAAATCCTTCATCAAATCTCATATTAGATCTTAAATTAATAGCCCAAAACATAGTAAAATAGTCACAATTTCATAACCCCCAACATACATTGTAGTGATTTTCATAATAAATAAGATCCATGAGTAAATCAACTTTAAATCATGCAATATTTAAGAAATTGAAGCTTGGGAATCATGGGTGAAAGGAACCTGTGAAAGAAACCCACACACCTTAGTTGGAGATGAACTTCATGTTGATTGGAGATGGAGATTTGAAGCTTAAGAGGAAATTATTAGATCAAGAGAGAATTTGAGACTTATTTTCCACTTAATTTGAACCCCTGAACAAGAATATGAAGTCAAATTTTTAATATCGCGCATGAATTTTGAGATATGAGAAAAATACTATTTTGGGCACTTTCGAGGCACATTGTCGGATACTTTTTGGGGTTGTTACAAAGTATAGGTGTTTTTATGCATCAGAGGGCTTAGCACAAAGACCCAAAGTCCTTGAACCAAAATAGTAAAACTGGCAACAAAATAACATTGGTTCGCGCCCTAGCCGCGTAGCGCTAGGGGCGTGGATCCTCTCTATTTTTCGTAAACTTTGCAAAATGAAATTTTACTTCGGTTGCTCTAAAATTGGAGTTATACCATGACTTATACAATTTTGCCCCCTGATCAAGAATATGAAATCAGATTTTTGATATCATACATGGATTTTGAGATTTATAAAAATTACAATTACGGGCATTTTTGACACATAATTTCAGGCACTTTTGGGGGCATTTCAATATCTCCCCCTTAAGAACATTTGTCCCTGAATTCAAAAAAATGAACATAAGAGAAGTAATCAAGATGATTTCAGCCTAGCACATGAAAACAATAATGCACATAAACATCATTTCAAAAAGCTCAACATAAGTGTCAAAATTACCATAAACTTCTCAACATAAACATGAATATATGCAAATGACATAAGGGATAAAAATTAAGAATTGAAATCATATAGGAGACTTAAATTGGTACTTTAGGCTTGAGTAGAATAGAAGAGATAAGTATATCACTTTTGCATGTCTACCTCGGCATCCCATGCGGTACTCTCAACTTATTGGTTCCTCCAAAGGACCTTGACGGAAGCTACCTCCTTGTTTTGCAACTTCTTCACTTGTCTACTGGAACCTTCTCACAAGTCAAATTATCTTCAAAAACTCCCACAACATCTAAAGGCACAATAGCACTTGGGTCACCCATACACTTTCTCAACCTAGACACATAGAAGACCGGATGAACCATATTTATATCATTTGAAAACTCTAACTCATAGGCCACCTCACCATCCTCCTCAACACCCTCTAAGGACCCACAAATCTTAGACTCAATTTACCTTTTTTACCAAAATGAACAACACCTTTCATAGGTGAGACTTTCAAATAGACACAATCACCAACCTTAAATTCAAGATCCATTTTCCTAACATTGGTATAGTACTTATGTCTACTTTGGAGAGTGTTCAATCTTTCCCTTAGTATCCCCACCTTCTACATGGCTTCCATGACCAAATCCAGGCCTAACAAAGCCATCTCCCCCACCTCAAGATATCCAACTAGGGATCTATAATGTCTACTATAGAGAGCCTCAAAAGGAGCCATGCCAATACATGAATGATAGCTATTGTTGTAAGCAAACTCAATAAGTGGAATATGTTCACCACAACTACCCTAAAACTCCAAAACACAAGCTCTAAGCATATCCTCAAGAGTTTGTATAGTTCTTTTGGCTTGGCCATCCGTTTAAGGGTGAATGGTCATTCTATGCTTTAACTTGGTACAAGGCCTCTTTAGAAGGACCTCCAAAACTGAGAAGTGAATTGAGTACCATAATCAGGTATGATATACAAAGACACCCCATGCAATCTAACCAACTCATGAATATACAATTTGGCATAATCTTCGGCACCATAAGTAGTTTTGACTGGTAGGAAATAATCCAACTTTGTCATTCTATCAACCATAACCCAAATAAAATCAAAATGCCTTTTAGTCTTAGGTAACCCAACCACAAAATCCTTGTTAATTTTCTCCCATTTCTAAGTAGGAATCTCTATATCTTGGGCTAGGCCATCCGACCTTTGATGCTTAGCTTTAAGTTGTTGGCAATAATGACAACCGAATACAAACTTACCAATATCTTTCTTCATACCACCCCACCAAAATACTTCCCTCAAATCTCTATACATCTTTGTAGAACTGGGGTGAATATAATAGGAAGAGTTATGAGCCTCATCTAAAATCTTCTTTCTCAAGTTATCTACATTAGGCACACACAACCTACCTTGGTACCTAAGTGCACCATCTCCAACTTGGGAGAAAACCTCCATCTTATCATCTCTCACCAAGGCCTTTAACTCTAACAAGGCGGGGTCAAGATCTTGCTTTGCCTTCACCTCCTTAATCAATAAAGATTTAGAACCATCAACAACCACAATCCCGCCATTATCAATTTCATCCAACCTAACCCCTAATCTAGACAATCGATGGACCTCCCTAGCCACTTTCTTGCCACTATAGACACCCTACGTAGAGCATCGGCCACAATATTAGCCTTATCAGTGTGATAATGCACACTGATATCATTATCTTTAAGAATCTCTAACCACCTTATTTGTCTCAAGCTGAGATTTTTTTGAGTGAACACATATTGAAGACTCTTATGATTAGTAAGCACGTCAACATGAACCCTATACAAATAATGATGCCAAATTTTCAAAGTGAACACCATGTTGATTAATTTAAGGTCATGGATAGGATAATTCTTTGCAAGCACCTTCATAGCATACAAGAATTCCCCAATACTCTCTCAAACCCTTTGACTAATATTTATCCCAAAATTCAAGTGTCTAAATCTCTTCTAGATCTTAAGGAAATTCATTCAAGCTTCAAGTCTCCATTTCAATTCTTCTTCAAGGAATTCTCTAAAGTCAAGGTATGTAGGTTTCAACCATTGGGTTCTTTTACCTATGGTGCCCAAGCTTCCTTTTTATCTATATTGCATGATTATAAGTTGATTTACTTATGCTTATTACTTATTATGAAGTTGAGTATGAACATGTTGGGATTTCATAAGCTTATGATCACTGTTTGAGCATGTTTTGAGCTACGAATCTATGGCCCACTATTAGATTTGATGAAGGGTTTTGAAGTATATTGTATGAGGGTATTACCAAGTCTTGGTGGATGGTTTTACATTGGATTTTCTTGCATGATTTTACTCTTGAATTGCATGTTTTTACGCTAGCATTACGCACCCACCAAGTGTTTAATAAAATGTTTGGTTTTGGATTCTTGAACTATTGATGATCCATTGCATGTCCTATGACTTGAATGACTCTATGATGATGAAATAAATATATTTATATGATGATTTCATGAAACGTATCTATTGTGATGAAATTTGACCAATTACCTACTTCAGGGGTAGTAGGCCCGAACTACCATTTTGAGGGGAATATACCTCAATTATCTAGATTGAGGGGTTGTAGGCCTGTGCTATTATATTAAGATAGATATACCTCATTCACCTAGCTCTGGGGTTGGTAGGACCGTTCTACCACATTAGGGGGTATGTACCTCATTCGCATTGCTCGGGGAGTGGTAGGCCCATGCTAAAACATTAAGGGATATATACCTTAATTTCCTCACCAAGTAGGTAGTAGACCTTGGTTATCTAATGATGGTCACCTTTTCCACATGCAGTATATTCTATATAGGTATGTTTTACTTCAAATATCATTCATTAATGTCATATTGCTAATATACTATCTCTTTCTTACGATGTTGCATTTTTCCATATGCCTATCTCTTGATACATTGCATCCTACATACTTAGTACATTCAAATGTACTAACGCATACTCTATGTCTACATGATATTACCAAGGAACCATAACACCGCTTGATCGTCCTTCTCCTCGTGGCTAGTGCTTCTATCCAAAGCTCGTTGGTGAGTTCTCAATTCTTGGGATAATCACTTTGATTTTATGATATGTATTAAGACTCTCTTTTCTTTATTGTGTACTTATGACTATGAGGGTGAGTCCGATTGCTTGTCTTGGCCCCCGCTCTTATCTATGTAAGTAATGTGTTATTAGACAAGTTATGCAATTAAGTTGTGAGCCTGACTCTCTTGATTTAATGATGTCTTATGTTATGAAAGGCTTTCCCTTAGCTCCTTAGCCCCTTATTTCTACTCTTACCAATGTTGTTTAATACTTCTGCGACCAAGGATGTGTAATAATATGTAAAAAGTCATGTTTGGGGTCCCCTCGGGTTCCCATTCTCCATGTCACGTCTAGGCAATAGACTTGGGTCATGACAAAATTGGTATCAAAGCACTAGGTTGTTAATTGTCTGCAATATCTAACACATTGTGCTGATTAGATTCTTATTCATGGTTGTGTTTTGCACAACAACTATGTATAAAAGGCTATGAGACGTTTTAGGAACTGTTTCTCTTTTTCATGTTCTAAGTCTTGCTATAGAGTTGAAGTAATTTCCGCCCCCTCCTAACAATTGCTCTTTTCTATGCTAGATCATGCCTAACACAATAAGAGGAAGTGCCCACATTCCCGAGGAACAACTAACTCATGGTGAGCTCCGGGACGCTCTCACTATACTAGCACAAGTTGTGGCTAATCAAGTCAATCAAGGGGCCCAAGCCGCTCATGCTCCTACCCACGGATCTAGGGTGAGGGACTTCATGAGGATGAACCCACTATAATTTTATGGGTCAAAATGAGAACCCTCAATAGTTCATTGATGAGATTTACAGGTTTTTGGCTATCATGGGTGTGAGGTCAAAAGAAAAGGAGGATTTGGCGGCTTATCAACTCAAGGGGTGGAACAAATGTGGTATACTCAATGAAAGGATGAGATGAAGAACAACAATGTGGTGCTATTAGACAAGTTTAAGGCGGGTTTTCTTATTCATTTCACCCTCTTGAAATTAAGGAAGTGTAATATACCCAAGACGGCCTTCCGGACTAGGTATGTGCGTTATGAGTTTATTGTGATATATTTTAGGTTTACTAATGCGCCAAATATCTTCACAGATCTTATGAATAGGGTTTTCAAACCCTACCTTGATTCGTTTATTATGGTCTTCATTGATGATATTTTGATCTATTCACATAGTGAAGAGGAGCATATGGGCCATTTGAGGGTAGTGCTACATAGATTGAGGGAAGAGAAGTTGTATGCCAAGAATGAAAAATGTTAATGTTAGTTAAAAGATGTTGCCTTCCTAGGTGATGTGGTATCGGGGGATGGCATTTAGGTGGATCCTAAAAAGATGGATGTGATTAGAAAGTGGCCTAGATCATTGACTCTATCGGATATTAGGAGTTTCTTGGGCTTAATGGGTTACTATCAGTGGTTTGTGAATAGGTTCTCTTCTATTGATTTTCACATGAACAAGTTAACTCAAAAGAAAGCCAAATTTGTGTGGTTCAATGAGTGTGAAAAGAGTTACCAAACATTGAAGGATAAGCTTGTGTCTGCTCCTATTTTGTCACTACTGAAAGGCCTAGAAAGATTTGATGTGTATTATGATGCTTCTTGAGTTGGTTTGGGTTGTGTGTGTGATACAAAATGGTAAGGTGATAACCTTTGCTTCTAGAAAACTCAAAGTGCATGAGAAAAATTATCCTATTCATGATATAGAATTAGCCATCGTGGTCTTTGCTTTGAAGATTTGGCATCATTATTTGTATGGGGTGCATGTTCATATGTTCACTGATCATAAGAGTCTCCAATATGTCTTCACTCAAAATGATCTCAAGTTGAGAGAAATATGGTGGCTAGAACTTCTTAAGGACTATGATATGAGTATGTATTATCATCCCGGTAAGGCTAATGTGGTGGTCGATGCTTTGAGTTGGGTGTCCATGGTTAGTCTAGCATATGTTGATGATAGTGGCAAAGGGGTGGCTAGAAAGGTCCATCGGTTGGCTAGATTTGGCATTAGGCTAGAAGAGGCTGCTAATGGTGTTATTATTATTGATAGTTCTAAATCTTCATTGGTTGAGGAGGTGAAAGCTAAGTAAGATCTTGACCCCATTTTGTTAGAGTTCAAGGCATTGGTAAAAGATGTCAAGGTAGAGGTTTTCTCCCAAGGGAGAGATGGTACTGTTAGATACCAAGGTAGGGTGTGTGTGCCTTATGTTGATGGCTTGAGAGAAAGGATTCTTGATGAGGCTCATGGTTCTTCCTATTCTATTCACCCCAGTTCTACTACAGTGTATAGCGATTTGAGAGAGATGTATTGGTGCGGAGGCATGAAGAGGGACATTGCCAAATTATTTTTTGGTTGTATAGTTGTCAACAAGTTAAAGTTCAGCACCAAAGACCAGGTGGCCTAGCATAAGACATAGAAATTCCTACTTGAAAGTGGGAGGAGATTAATATGCATTTTGTGGTTGGGTTGCACAAGACTATAAAGGGTTTTGATTCCATTTGGGTTGTTGTTGATAGGATGACAAAATCGACTCACTTTCTACCGATTAAGACCATATATGAGGCTGAAGATTATGCTAGGTTGTACATTTATGACTTGGTGGGACGAGATTAGTATGTATTTTGTGGTTGGGTTGCCCAAGACTAGAAAGGGTTTTGATTCCATTTGGGATGTGGTTGATAGGATAACAAAATTGGCTCACTTTCTACCGATTAAGACCACATATGGGGCTGAAGATTATACTAGGTTTTACATTCATGACTTGGTGAGGTTGCATGGGGTTCCTTTGTCTATTATATCAGAATCTGGTCCTCAATTTACTTAACATTTTTGGACGTCCTTCCAAAGGGGTCTTAGTACAAAAGTTAAACTTAGTATGGCCTTTCAACCTCAAATGGATGGCTAAGCCAAAAGAACTTCCCAAGTACTTGAGGATATACTTAGGGCTTGTGTATTGGAGCTTAGGGTAGTTGGGATGATCATCTTCCATTGATTGGGTTTGCCTTAACAATAGTTATTATTCTAGCATCGGTATGGCTCCTTTTGAGGATCTCTATGATAGACGTTATAGATAACTGGTTGGATGGTTTGAGGTTGGAGAGGTGGCTTTTTTGGGACCAGATCTGGTTATTGAGGCTCTTTAGAAGGTTAGGATGATTAGTGAAAGGTTCAAGGCATCCCAAAGTCGTCAAAAGTCCAATGTCGATGTAAGGAGAAGGGATCTTGAATTCAAAGTTGGTGATTAGGTTTATATAAAGGTGTCACCTATCAAGGTTGTTGTTCATTTTGGTAAGAAGGTCAAGTTGAGTTCAAGATATGTGGGTCCTTATAGGGTAATGATTAGGATTGGTAAGGTAGCTTATGATTTGGAATTTCCTAGTGAGATGAATTTGGTTTATCTAGTTTTTCATGTATCCATGCTGAGAAAATGTGTGGGAAACCCTAATGCTTTTGTACCTCTTGATGTTGTCAGTGTTGTTGAAGACAATTTGACTTACGAAGAGGTTCTGGTTTAGATTTTTAATAGAAAAGTGAAGAGCTTGAGGAATAAGTATGTGTCTTCTGTTAATTTCCTTTGGAGGAATCAACAAATCGAAAGTGCTACTTGGGAGGCCAAAGTGGACATGCAAAAGCGATATCCTTACCTTTTCCACTCCACTCAAGCCTAAGCTATTAATCTAAGTCCCTTATATGATTTCAAGCCTTAAGTTCATCCCTCATGTCGTTGCATACATTCATGTTTAAATTGACATGCTCATGATAATTTTACAATTATGTTGAGATTTTTGAAATAATGTTTAAGTTCATTGTTGCATCCTAATGTAGGCTAAAATTTTTATGTTTACATCTCTCAATACCTTTCTTTGACATTCGAAGATGAATGTTCCCAAGGGTGAGATATTGAAACCCCAAAAAGTGCCAAAAAATATGACTCGGAAATGCCCCAAATCATAATTTTCGTATATCTCAAAATCCATGCGTGATATTGAAAATTTAACTTCATATTATTGTTCAAGGGGTCAAATTGAGTGGGGAATGGATCTAATCCTGATTTAAGATCAACTATAGCAAAATCTTGAAAATTGCAAAATGGGATTTCCAGTGTACATCTGCGCCCCTAGCTCGACATCCAAGGGCGCGCTATAGTGTATTTTTAGCTGCCAATTTCTATCTCAGTCCAAGACTTTTGGGTTTTGGGCCTAAGTTCTCCCATGAGTGAAAATACCTATACTTAGCCATATTTCACTGTCACACATTCAAGACATTCCCCAAAACCGTCTAAACCACTTAGACAATATTTCATCCCAAATTCCAAATCCCACAACTCATCAGGATCTTAAGGTTTCACTCAAGCTTCAAGTCTCCATTTCAAATCTTCTTCAAGAAATTTTCCAAAGCTAAGCTATGTCGGTTTCAACCATTTACCTACAATTGCATCATTTAAAGTTAATTTACTCATGGATCTTAATTATTATGAATTTGACTGCACACTATGTTGGGGTTTCATGAAATTATGATTGTTTTGGCATGTTTTAAGCTATGAATCTAAGATCTATTGTGATATTTTAAGAAGGGTTTTAGTGTATAGTGTTTGATAGTGTTACCAAGTTTCTATTGATGGTATTACACTGAATTTTCTAGCATGATTCTCCTTTTGAAATGCATGGTTTTATACTAGCACTACACACCCACCAAGTATCTGATAAAATGTCTGGTTATGATTTCTTGAGGAATTGAAGGCCCAATGCATGTCTTATGAGTCAAGTGACTAAATGATGATTAAAGAAATGTATGTATATGATATTACCTCTATAGTGTTGGAAATTGACTAAGCCTCACTTCAGAGTTTGTACCTTGTTTGCCTCGCTCGGGAGGTAGTAGGCCCATGCTACCATGTCGAGGGTTTAGTACCTTGATAACCATGTTGGGGGTTTTGAATCTCATCAACCATGTTGAGGGGTTTGTGCCTCATCAACCACGTTAGGGGGTTTGTACCTTATCAACCATGTTGGGGGGGGGGGGGTTACCTCATCAACCTCATTCGCCTCTCCAAGGAGGTCGTAGGCCTTGGATATTCACTAATAATGGTTTGTACTTACACATGTATATGTTCTATGTAAGCATGATTTACTTCAAGCATCTTCTATGCATGCCATATTATTATATGCTACTCTTGCCTATGCTTTTGCATTTTGGTTATTTTACTTATCTCTTGTTGTATTGCATCCAACATACTTAGTACATTCAAACATACTAATCCATACTCTATGCTTATATAATGTCACCATGTTGAAATCGAAGCCTCACTTGAGCATCTTCCTCCTCGTGGTGAATACAATTTCTCTCAAGCTTGTTGATTAGTCCTCCATTCCTGGGATGATGTTTTTGATCTCATGCTATATTCTAAGACCATCTTTCTTTTATGTATATATTGACTATGAGGGTGAGTCTGATTGTTTGTCTTGGCTCCCGCTCTTATATATGAGGTAGAGGTATTGCTGGACATGTTATATATTGAGCCTTGACTTTCTTGTTTTGATGCTTATGTTATGAAAGTATTCCTTTTGCCCTTTTTCCCTTATTTATACACTTACAATGTTTTTTAGTTGCTTCCATGATCAATGATGTGCAGTAATATGTTAAGAGGCTTGTTTGAGGTCCCTTCGGGTTCCCTATTTGCGGTGTTACGACTAGGCCTTAGGTTTGGGTTGTGACAACCATTATAGGGGGCATTTTCTTTGAACAACCATTTGCAAGGATCGCTAAAAGGATAGAAAGAATGGTCAAGACAAATTATATATGGGGAAAAGATATAGATAATCTACTAAAAGTTCAACCCCGTAAGTTAGAACCCGTAAGTCCTTAATTGGTTCGATTTGGTAAAGTTTGTGACCAAATGTAAATTTTATTCTAAGTTTAGTCCTTAATATTAAATTGTGGTTGGGTTATGTGTGTGGCTATTTCTAATTGGTCCATGTGGGAGATGTTTGCCTATATATATATGTGTGAACTTATCCGTTGTAAAAGAAGAGACTTCTACACTTAGTGATAAAAAGAAGAAACAACTTGAAAGCTGTAGAACCCTCTCGGGTAGTTACATTTCCAAGAAAACAAATTGCATTTTTTCTAGTTTTTGATTATTTGACCCTTCAAGCTTGGTATATTGGATCCCCTAAGTGGCGTAGAGGTGTTAGTTGGTCAAGGAAACACTTTGTTTGACAGCTAGGAAGATTTGGGTCTAGTAAGGAGCTTGAAAGGTATGTTAATTTCTAGCTTCACTTATGCTAATTAAAGATTGTGGAGGTGTTAGGGATGTGTCAAATTGAAGGAAAAACATGATAAAAGGGTTAGTTGTTAGTTTGAATTATGAATTTCGAATTTGGGGTTGGAATTAAGGACAAGTTTGCAATGAAGATATAGTATTTTATAGTGAT
>JAOTQJ010078465.1:0-12719 GCA_025642045.1 Solanum sejunctum | reverse complement strand
ACATGTCTTTTCTAGAAGAGTGTACTTAGACTCTTAAGTAGTAAACTTCTTGCTGAGGTAATATATGGCCTTTCTCCAACTTACCAGAAACATCATACTAACCAAGTACACATTCAAAAGAGTTATCCAACATTGACATATATAATATCCGATTACTTTTTTGATTTGATAATCATATTATCTACATAAACTTATATTTCCCTATGCATCATGTGCTGAAACTTGGTGGTCATTGCCCTCCTATAACTTGCATTCTTTAACTCAAATGGTATGACTTGATAACAATATGCACCCTATGATGTGATAAAATATGTCTTTTCAGCATCTTTCTTGTCCATAAAAATTTGGTGATACTTGGTGTAATAATCCACAAAAGATGTTATTCATGCTTAGCACAATTGTCTAACAAAATGTGAATATTGGCCAATGCAAAGTCGTCTTTCAGACTTGCTTTGTTAAAATCGCGATAATTATCGCACATTCAAACTTTGCCTTCTTTTTTAGGGATAGGGACAATATTGGCTAACCATAAGTGATATTGAGCAACTTGAATGACCTTTGCCTCAAGTTGCTTGGTAATTTCCTCTTTAATTATTATACCCATGTCAATTTAAGCTTTCTCAACTTTTATTTAACCAGAGGAATTGTAAGGTCAGTTGGCGACTTATGAATAATCATGTCAATGCTCAACCCAGGCATATCATCATAAGAACATGCAAAAACATCTTTGTAGTCAAGTAAAGCCTGGGTTATCTCTTTCTTTTGTTGCGGTTGAGCATGCACACTTATCTTAATCTCCCTAATATTTTCATGATCTCCTAGATTGATTGCCTCTGTTTTGCTCATGTTAGAATTTGATTTATTCTCGAAATGTTCAAAATCCTTGCTTCTCTGAATTATTCATCTTCATCATATTCGACTTCTTGATTTATTATTTTAGGATTAGATTAGATTTTAAGATCCGACGAAAAATTATGCACACATGTCATATCACTAGAATAGATATAGGTAGAACTGTATAAAAGAAAAATAAATATATTAGGTCGAAATGGAAAATGAACCTAAATTTCATTGAAAAGGAAGATAAGAGGTCTTGAACAATAAGATAAAAATTTAAAACTATGATTCTTGGGTAAATGGAAAAAACATAAAGAAAAAACAAGATAGCCTACCAAGACTCCTTCCTAATAGGAAGAGGAATAGCCTCCCAATTTTTGAGCTACAAATCAAAGCCAACAGATTGTTTGCCTTTGTTACTAGGTCTCTCCCCAATCTCAACATCAATAAGTAAGATTTGAAAATAGCTGGTCAATTCCACATCTACATCCATACTATCTTTGGCGGCGGTGGCTTGGAAGACTCAATAGTGTGGAATCTGACAAAGGACTCGTTGATGGGTGGTATTGGCCTAGCAAGTGACCATTCTCCCCTTTTCTCATTTTTCCCCTCTTGTTATCTCCATCTATGGGTTTGTACCCCAAGCCCAAAGTACCAAGGTTCCTGAATGGGCTCACCGGATGAGGTCTGCTTTGCAAGAACGATCCTAAGCCTTTTCTAAGTTAAAACCCATACCTTAACATTTCCTTTATGATCATAACAGATGCAGCGGATAGTTCCGGCTTCAGAATGAGATTCCCCTCAAAGATATGCTCAATATTTACAACCTTACAAACTTGACAACCAAGTGTATTAGTCTTATTATTGGCTTCGATAAAGGGAATGGCAGAATCTTTATGGATAGATAGGTCTCCTTCCCAATGTATAATTACTTCTTGTCTATCATGTTCGAACATGATCATTTGATACAACATAGATACGACTGTCCCGACCTTATGTACCCATGGTCTTCCTAACAACAAGTTGTAGGATGCCTCAATGTTCAACACTTGAAGATCTATTGCAAAATCAACAGGGCCTATTGTCAATGTGAGCTGAATCTCACAAACAGTATCAGTTTTGGCCCCATCAAAAGCTCTAACAAGTACATTATTGGGTCACACCTTTTGAGCATTGATATTTAGTTTTACAGAGTGTAAAGAAGGCAAATATTGGCACCAGAACCTCCATTTACTAGGACTTGAGTGACATAGGAATGCTCACACTTTACAATGATATGAAGGCCCTTATTATGTCCAGTTCCTTCCATAGGTAGCTCATCATCAGAAAATGTGATCCTGTTTTCCTTAAAGATTCTGCTAGTAATTTTCACCAGTTGACTTACAGTAATCTCCTTAGAAACATATGCTTTATTCAGAATCTTCAATACAGCCTGATGATATTCATCTAAGTATAGTAATATAGACAACAAAGAGATCTGTGCTGGTGTCTTCTTTAGCTGTTCATGATCGAATAGTCTGCCAGTTTCATATTTTTAAAGAATTTTTCTACTTCCTCCGTAGAAACTAAGTCCCTAACTAGCGTTGGATCATTTCTTACCTGTTTAGTCTTCCTTAACTCCATCGGGGCATAACATTTCCTTGAATGGGTCAACCCTCCTATTTCATCAACTTTATCATTAATTTCTTTCCCCTTGTATATCACAATAATATGCTTATAATTCCAAAGAAATACCTTAGGGTTAGTCATTGGAAGTTGAGATACCGGCTTAATGATCACAGGTGAGGTAGGGGCACCTTGCACAACTAGAATTGGCTTGTTTATTCTTTTGGGAGCAATTAGCTGTGGTTCTTTCTGGCTTGCCCAAGCATCATTAGCATGTCCTTTCACAACTAGGATGGGTACGATGGATGGACCTAGCCTTTCAGGCATCTCTTCCACATTCAAAGGCACTATCTTTATCAAAATCAATCGCATTTGTTACACTATCTGCATCAACTTTGACCTTAAGGATAGGCTTGTATGGGATCGCCATCTCCTCTGCACCAGGGATCATTTCCAACATACTGATTTCATTATGCACATGCAATGAATTTGACTGATACTTGGGCCTTTTGGACTCTACACTATGATTTGATGCGTATTAATCAAATGTTGGATCACCCTTTTCAAATGCCAACATTTTTCTATGTCGTACCCTAGGGCATCGGAACAATATGCACATCTTTGGGAATAATCTAGATTTTAGTGGGGGGGGGGGGGGTTGGGACCTTTCTTCTAAACGGGCTCAGAACATTCAATGACCTTAATTTTTGGAATAAGCTGGCATATAATTCTCTAATAGGAGCGAAGTCATCCCTAGATGCCTTCCCTTTCTTGTATACTAATCTAGGACGAAAATCAGCTTTAGTGGTGTTTTGGTAAATTTATGGGAGTGGGGGGTTGAATTTGAGGAGTTGGTGCACGTCATTGTGGACAAGATGGGGGTTGAACATATGGTTGTGAATTGTAAATGGGATATTGTGGATGTGGAGTAGGATATGGTGAATTTTAAGAAGGAAAGTAGTTTTGTGAAGGTTTATATGGATTATGTACATAGGTCCTGGGCCCTGATACAATGGTAACCACATCTTCCTTCCTTCTCTTGCCTGCAAGATTTCCTGAGCCTTTTCTGAAGCACTTGTGCACTGGCTTTTAAAGTTTGACTCACAATCTTTCCTGATTTGATGCCACTTTCTATCATTTCCCCAACCTTAATAACCTCAGGAAATGTTTTTCCAATGGTACAAAGAAAGTAATGGAAGTAGTCAGGTTCTTGTGTTTGGAGAAAGACATTGATCATCTTGACTCCTTCATTGGGCTTTTAACCCTAACAAGTTGCTCCCTCTATCTACTCGTGTATTCATGAAAGTTTTCAGTGGTCCTATTTCTCATGTTTGCCAGTGTGGTGTGGTCTGGAACGATGTTAATGTTGTATTGAAATTGTTACACAAAATATCAAGCCAAATCATCCCAGGTATGTCAGTTGGCAATGTCTTGATCTATAAACTATTTTGATGCAATTCTTATTAGACTTTCTCCAAAATAAGCGATGATTAATTCTTTTTTGCCTCCAGCACCCCGTAGTTAATTGCAGTACCTTTTTCAAATGGGCAATAAGGTATCCATGACCATTATACTTCTCAAACTTTGGGACCTTAAACCCGAGAGGTAAGTGGACATTGGGAAACATGCACAAATCGTTGAATGAGATGCCTTTGTGGCCTCATAATCCCTGCATGTCCCTCACTCTTTGTTCCAAGCTTTTCATTTTTCTAGCCATTTCTTCATGTTAATCACTTTTAGTGGGTTTAGAAACCTTGACAGTTGAACTATGATGATAAGAGCTTGGAATTTTAAAAGTTAGGTCAGGGCATAGCCATGATCATTTTGAACTTGAGATGGGGGATCATTATTGGATTTTGGTATTGGCATCGCTGAGGAACAATATTAGTTTGTGAAGATTACACAAAAAGGGATTACTTATTGATGGCATAGCCACAGGGTGTACAGTGGATGTTCCGATGGAGTTGGAAGGGTTAACCTGTGGGTCAAATCTGGTTGGATAAATTGAATTACTTGTTGAGACTGGGATAGGGGATGGCATATTTGAACTCAGATATTCATGGATTGGTGATGGTGGAGCATGTCCATTCATCCAAGCTTCATATATTTCAGCAATTTGTTGTCTCAATATCCTTACTTCCTCTACTCTTACCTCTTCCGATGAAACCATCTGGTTTTCATCATGGTCCACCTCTTTTCCATCCTGGCAAGGCATTTTCTTTTTTCCTTTTGACCTTGTATAGTATGGATGTGATGCCATCTTAACCGCGAACCAATCACCTTTAAATTACTTTTGTACCTTTCTTATCTCTCTCTCTCCCCAACATTCTCTTTTTGAAGTAGCAACCAGATTACCATTAAAAGTTTTGCTGATTACAATCACATATTATACATTTTATTCTTATCTTGGGAGGCCTTATATTTCATCTCAACATATCTAGGCGTGTTTGTCCTGTTTTGTTATTATAATTGTTATCATTGCCAATATATATAATATACATATATTTTTAGGAGGTTTTGATTGAACCCATTAGGTTGCCTACGTATCATGCTAGTTCATGAATTAGATCTTTGCATAGTTCGAGGTGAAATTTTTTTTGATTATATAACACATACACACACACATACACACACACACATACACATACACACACACACACACACACACACACACACACACACACATATATATATCCTTAAAGACAAGTTTTTAAGAAAATAAGATATGAAATGAGCATAACTTAAAATGTCTTTCATCAAATTTTGAGACACAAGCAACATCATTAAACTAAAGATTTTGTGAATTGACAAACAAATTAAAACTAGAATTTAAATAGACTCAACTAGATAAAAGGTGGAACAACAGATGAAGGAAACAACTCAAACTAACAAACAACAACAAAACAAAATAAAAGCTATTAGATGCGTGCCCCAAGAACCAAACATGTGTATGCCTTCAATGTCCTCACTCACGAGTCACGTGATGTCAAACATCCTCCTACCTCCACATATATATCCTTTAAGGAGGTTGTGAGATACTTGACAAAATTAGGTACCCCCACCAGAAAGTCTGCATGATTTATCTCTTGGTAATCTAAGCCCATTTTTGCAGCGCGATTAGCCAGACGATAGATCTTTGCATGAAGTGACTTGCAAGTTTGATTCCACCCCCGTATTTGCAAGTCACGAGAGGTAATTACATCTCTAGTATGTTTTTCTCGAGCTGAAGCTGACTCTAGTTCTTCTCTCAATTTTCCCCTCTCGCGGATCCATTAGGACCTAAGTTTAAATCAGTCTAACTTCTATTATCACAATCCCTCAACTATAGTTGTCAAGATGCCACCAGTTTTGCACTAGTGTCTCCTAATCATTGCTCTAACTTAATCTGCCCTTGAAGTACAACTTCCTTTTGAGCTGCCTTGGCCTTTTCTTCTTCAAGTTCTACTTGTTTCTGAATTAGAGCAACTTCAGCAGGCTTTAAGTCTGCTCTTAATGCCTGATTAATAGCGAGGTAATCGCACATGGCCAACTCGACCTTTGCCTTTATTTCTTCCTCACAATCACATCGGACCTTTTACAAATCTCTCTGGTCTAATTTGCAAAGGCAATCGACTTTTTAACCAATCAGCATATCCTGGGTGAACCTCTCCCATATCATGCTCCCTAACCATAGTTTCAAGTCCCATGACAAGATAAGCATCCCAAATTTTCTGGATTAATCCTTCAGGAGGGGCAGTCCCTGGTCTTATTTCAGACACAAAGTCTTTTATTTCCTCAGTGATAGGGATTGTCTGTCATCTTCCCTGCTGATGTAAAATATGCAATAGTACATATGGCTAGATGCCCTTAATACCCATTAACAATAAGAAAGGACGAACAGATGACATGTATATGAACTCTGACCAAGGGAACAAAGGAAAGTTCCATGCGATCTCATTTGAAGTTAGTGAACGTAAATGCTCGATCCAAGAATTGACCCCTTGCGGATGCTCTCACTTTTCAACTCTTTTAGTATAGCTTGTGATGTAATCGCTACGATCCAGAATAAACCTTGCCACGGTATGGGGTTGGTAGTGATACTTTATTATCCACAATTGCAATAATATGTTGCATCCTTCAAAGAAACTCTTTCCCCTCTGGCAGACTATCAAAGCACGATAAATATCAGCTAAGATCATCGGCATGATGGTATGACCCTCTTTCTCTATCAATACATTCACTACCCTAGCTAAGCGGATGTTAATCCTCTTATCTCTCCTTGGAAAGATCATTATCCCTAAAAAAGCCACCATAAAAGCAAAACAGCTATGGACTTTTTATGTTGCAAAGCTTCCTTTGTTGCAAAGTTATTTCAAAAATCTTTGAAACCCTTCCTCCTCGTCGTACCTATCATATAAAAACTACAATGATATCCAGCATTTGTCCAAGGATTCCACCTTGGTTTTCCAGATGCTCATATGTAGAAAAACTCTTCAACGGAGATGTTCCTCAGAGCCACGAGTTTCTAACGATGCACTTTTACCCAAAATCCAGTAAATTCCCCTATTTCCTCCCAGCTCGGGGTGAGTTCAAAAGTTGAGAAATGGAATATATTATTTGTAGGATCCCAAAAGGATATCAGTGCTTCAATACACCTCATGGGGTTTACTTGCATAATTCTAGTCAAGAAGCCCAAATACTTGAATGTCATTCCCTACTCTATCAGACCCATATCATTCCACCATGCCCAGAGTAGCACAAGAGTACAATCCACAACCTGATGTGGTACATTTGCATCCCTTTTCCTATTCTGAGACTTTCCTCGAACCAGTTGAGACATGTTGTACCTATGGGGAGAAGACGGAAAGTCAAGGAACATCTAAACCTGCAAAACACCTAACTTGATAACTGCTTAGACTATTACTCAAGCATATGTGGAACGACAATGAAAATATTTTGTTTAGGGCTAAGAGTTTGGAGAGAAAGAGGTAAGGACTCATTCCTACTAGGCAAATATTTTTTGAATGTCGCTACCTGACTTAAACAACCTAATTTAGAATAAACTTTGATTAAGCTTAAAAAATAATTTATAAGCACTAACGCAATTTTCAAGGCGACATTTCTTCTTCCTACTCTGAAAATAACTAAGTGTGCCTGATGATCTTATTTGAAAGCTGGACGCTTAGAAAACTTTAGTGGTGTGTTTAAATATCCGATTCACTTTTAATGTTAAGATTACGTGATGGAAAATTTATTTGAAATAATTTCTATCATAAATATTATACATGGATTAGTTTAGGAAGACGTAAAGTATTATTATATCCCATTTATCGTTCCACTATTATTATTTTTAATTATTATTTCTTTATTTGTTTAAAAAGGGACAGATGTGGAACAAAAATAATAATATATTTTAATTTGCATATGAAATTATCGGCCTCTTTAAATCACTGGTTTTCCAAAGGTAAATTATTAAAAAAAATTATTTTATTAATTTTGACGCGATAGTCTAAAGCAAGTCAACAACCTAGGCCTTCCCAAGAACATTGCAGCATAAGATGCACATATAGGTTAAATAAAAAGGGACACCTATCCTAGACGGACCTGACCCCTGTGTCGAGTCCTACTAAGTCAAATGGTGGAGTCTAATAAGGATACCCACGAATATGTTTCAGTTTGACTAGGTCTAAACCTAATAGAAATAGGTTTCTAGATTGGCTTTACTCAAGCGGACACTCGAGTCAAGGAGGGGAAATTTAATGGTAGCAGTGCTATTCCAACTTCATTGCTGGTCCAACTCTACCTAACATGTGCAACTAATAATCCTTCACTGGGTGGTAAGACACTCCAGCTTTATCTCCATAGAAAGTAGGATGCATAACAGCATTCCTGGCTACATTAGGCTTTCAGAGACTCTGAGGGGGTGCACGAGAGAAGACAGTTTATAAATCATGCAACAATATCACTACAATACAAGTGAACAAATACCACATTAAGCCAATGAACACAATATATACAAATAATTAGAACAAGTATCAATCAATATAACAAAGCACAAATTTTGATCATCCCCAGTGGAGTCGCCAGTGATGTCACACCCTTAATTTTTCCCGCGCGAATTTTTTGTAAAATAGAGTTTCTTCAATTAAAGTGACGTTATTGAATAGGGATTATATTTTATTTATTCAGAGTCATCACTTGGAATTGAGTTTTGGTATTCTAAGGCACCTTACTTAAATCCCTAATCAAGAGGAATTTGACTCTTTTTATTACTGGTCTGCGAAAACAAAGATCGGGTAAGGAGTTCTGTTGACCGAGGGGAAGGTGTTAGGCACCTCTCGAGTCCCTTGGTTCTAAGCACGGTCGCTTTTATCAAGCTATATTTGTCTTAAATTATTTTTAGGATAAATTGTATCCATGAGCCTTAATTTGTTCATTTTTTTATTTATATAACTATGAATTTTATGAGTCTCAACTTAGATGCGTCACCGCATGGTGCGTCACTGCATCGTTAAAAATTTTTAACGTCTCCACAAAGATGTGCAACCACATTCTTTATGGAGAATACATTTTATTATTATTATTATTATTATTATTATTATTATTATTATTATTATTATTATTATTATTATTATTTTAGAAAATGAAACGTCGGCTCGTCTAACATTAAAACATTTATTCATCTTCTGTGAATGTGAGACAAAGTCTTATCCTCCGCTATTGTAAATTATTCATCTCTTACTTTTATGAGTTTTAGTTACAGTTTGTACACTAAACTAATAGCTTAAACTTTCAAATTATTTCATCGTTCGTCCTCATTATACTATTGTCATATGTTATATTGAAACTATATGGTTAGCAATTTTGTTCATATCATGGGTTAAGGTAATACAAAAATGGAGATAATAGTAAGTTCAAATCAATGATAAGGAAATACTGCATCTACGCGACAAGCAACATTTATCGCAAATACATAAAAATTAAATAATTAACTAGTTCCATATGTATTAAAGATCCATAATAAGTTTAAGAAAATTAATCCTTGTAGTCAACACTCCTTAAACAATAATATAGGAACCATTGTATGGGCTATGTACTGCATCCGCAAGTTTAACGAGAATGAGCATTCCGATAGAGGTCCAAAAATATTACCAACACTGCATACTAAATGGTGCTGCTAAATAAACTTTTCTTTTTTTTAAAAAACAAACTTAATCCTCTCTTATATGACTATTTATTAAATGCTTAAATTTAGACAACAGCCTTTATTGGAAAGAAAAAAATATTGTAATTGTTTAGGCATGAAACATTAGACTAAGATCAACTTTATTATTCTCTTTTTTTTATATAGTAAAACTTTTTACACCTTTACCGCTTTAAATAAATTACTGCCAAAATCAGCTAACTAACTTCAATATATCAATCAATGTAAGATTTTCCTCCAAATTTATTGTCTAATCTAATCTTTTCACTCAAAATAATTATTTCTGGAAGAAAAGAAAAAGAGATAAATAGATTTAAAAAATCAAAAAAATCTCTACACACATATTAAGATAACATCAAAACAACTTGAAAGGGAACTATTGAAATTCAAAGTAGAAAGAACTTTATCAAATTTAAAACCAGAAGAACTATGCAATAATAATCCGTAATCATGCAACTGGCTAAAAGTAAACAGACATAAGAGTAAATTAACATTGCATTTTTAATTGATGCTGTGCTCAATTGGGACAACGAGTCACAATAGTTACCTCTTTATAAAATTTACACCGAGAGAAGAAACAGGACCACTACTAATCTATTATTTCCAATAGTTAGCAAATGTGAAACTCTTATAAGCCCGAATCGAAACCGTCGACGAGAAACAAGAATGAAAACTTGAACTAGAACTAAAAATAAAAATTGATTACAGTTCTTTTCTTAAACTCTCTCTTTATTTTTTGTATTTGCTCTGTTTTTCACTCATTGTGTAAGCTCCTTTTTTCTGAAATCTACCCTTTGCCTTTTTGAACCTTAATCCTCCCTTCAACTTAAAATCTCTCCCTTAATTATAATCCTTTTCTGTATATAAAGAATATGTGAGGAAATTGTGTTATAATGGAAGTGTAGGGTGTGAGAATTAAGAAAAACAAGGAGAGTTGAGAGATATGTGTTAAATTAAGAAAAAAAAAATTTTCAGAACTTGCGTGTGTGTGTGCAAATATAATGTGTGGGTGTGTCGTGTAGTGTGCAGAAAAAGTGGAAACAAAAGTCTTAGAGTGTGTGTAGGATAATGGGATAATTAATGCTAGTTTTACGATTTTAAGTAGTTTTCTTTTTAATTTTATATTTATTTTATGCTATGTAAATAAATATATGCATATATCTTAAAAAGAAATATATATAAGGATTAAAATATTTTAACTAATATAATATAAAAAAAGTTATAGTTAATCTAAAATTATAAATAAAAAATTCTACTTTGTTTATTAAAACCTCAACTTAAAAAAAAACATATATTTTTCAAAAAGAAGAAAAAATTTAAGAATTAAATAAATAAATAAATAAAACTCATCTACAAATATGACTCTATTTTTGTAATTTTCCGAATATTTCAAACAAACCTACTATAAATAAAGTTAAAATAAAAATATCAATTTAGAAAATACATAAATAAATATTTAAGTATTAAAAAAGTAGATAAATTAGGCTTGGTCAAAAATTACGTGTCTACAACCGGTAGAAAGTGATCAATTTTGTCATCCTATCAACCACAACCTAAATGGAATCAAAACCCTTTCTAGTCTTGGGCAACCTAACTACAAATACATATTAATCTCTTCTCACTTCCAAGTAGGAATCTCTATGTCTTGGGTTAAGCCACCCAGCCTTTGTTGCTCGGCTTTGACTTGTTGGCAACTATGGCAACCAGAAACAAATTGGGCGATGTCCTTCTTTATATCTCCCCACCAAAACACATTCCTCAAATCCCTATACATCTTGGTAGAAACGGGGTGAATAGAATAAGAAAAACCATGAGCCTCATCAAGAATCCTTTCTCTCAAGCCATCAACACAAGGTATACACAAACTACCTTCGTACCTAAGGTTACCATATTTCCCTTAGGAGAAAACCTCCACCTTACCATCTTTTACCAATGCCTCCGATTCAAATAGAGTGGGGTCAAAATCTTGCTCAGTTTTACCTCCTCAACCAATGACAATTTAGAACCATCAACAACAACAATACCCCCATTATCAATCTCTTCCAGCCTAACCCCCAATCTAGCCAACCGTTGGACCTCCCTAGCCACCTCTTTGCCACCATCATCAACATGAGCTAGGCTACCCATCGACACTGTACTCAAAGCATCCGCTACTACATTAGCCTTACCAGAATGACATTGCACACTCATATCATAGTCCTTAAGAAGTTCTAACCATCTTCTTTATCTCAAGTTGAGATCTTCTTGAGTAAAGATATATTGGAGACTCTTATAATCTATGAACACATCAGCATGCACCCCATACAAATAGTGATGGCATATCTTTAAGCAAATACCATGGTTAGTTCAAGATCATGGGTAAGATAGTCTTTTCAAGCATCTTAAGTTGTCTAGAAGCATAGGCTACCACCATACCATTTAGCATCAAAATACTACCTAACCATTTCTTAAGGCATAGCAATACACAACAACCCTCCAACCCTTCTGGTAGAATCAAGATAGGAGCGGACACAAGCTCAACCTTCAAGGTTTTAGGAACTCCACCACACTCATTAGTTCACTCAAATTAGCCTTACTTGGGTCAACTAAGTCATAGGAGAAGCAATAGAAGAAAAATTATCCTCAAACCTCCAGTAATACCCGCTAAGTCCAAGACACCCCTAATATCTGATGGGGTCAACGGTCTAGGCTAATCTCTAATCTCTATCATTTCAATAGGGTCCATCTTAATGTCATCACCTAGCACCACATGACCTAGGAAGACAACCTATTACAACCAAAACTCCCATTTCTCCTATTTAGCACCCAACCTTCTTCCTTAAACTTTGTAGCACTACCCTCAAATCACTTATATGCTTCTCCTCACTCCTGTAGACAAACCAACATATCACCACCAAGGACAATCACAAGCATAACAAGGTAAGGTTTAAAGACTCTATTCGTGAGACATTGTTAGACCCCGTAATTAATTCAATCGAAGTAAATCATTCAATTGAAAAAGTTATGACAAACATGACGTAATTTAAATTAAGTAAGTTCGCGGTACTTAATTATAATTGGAGCATATATTTTAAGATGGAGTCGGGAGTCCTCA
>JAOTQJ010078454.1:0-12719 GCA_025642045.1 Solanum sejunctum | reverse complement strand
GACAGATCTAACACATAGATGCATAAAGAAGAAAAGGAAAGTGCGAAGTGCGAAGACGACTATGTTAATCATATAAAGATTGATCATTTAAAGACTAATCCTTTTCTGTAGAACTATCAAATCAATCATAAAAAAGCTAGTGCTAAGCAAAGGGTGAGGATAAGTTCACAGAGAGAGCTTTCAAGTAAAGATGTCAGATCAAAAGACGGAGGAATTGGATAAGAGGTGAGGTTCACCTATCACCCTAGTGGGAAAAGAAGAAGGACATTATTCCATTTTCAGAATAAATGCTTGTAAGCCCCCTTTGTAAGTGAAGGAAAAAGAGTTTCGGTGAGCATTTAAGTAAGAAAAGTACTCGATTCAAGAACCGAACCAGCTCCAAAGGCCTACCATTACTTTTGCGAGATAGGACTAAGGGATAGGGAAAGCAAGGCGCAAGATCAGATTACGCTTTCTGGATCTTCCCTGACCCACACTAGGGCCTTGACTTCGGTTCCAGTTCTAGAGATAGGTTCTGTGGCAAACTCGAGTTAAAGAAGTAAAAGCCTCAAGCTTTTAGCTTTCAATAAGAATGGATATAGTATACTCAAAATAAAGCGTGGAGCGAGGCCTTTCTAAGGTGGGACGGTTAGCTTTCAACTCAATTCTGTTGCAGTGGCATTAGGAGTTAGTTGATTGCAGAGATAACCAAAAATCTATGGCATTCAATATCCCAGAAGGGAACCCATCTTTGAAGTTCAATTCAATATTCTTTTGGTTCATATTCCATCAGAAGCTATGAGATCAATGAGGAATTCTATAAATGCATGACCCCTATTTATCACCGTCACCTAGCTTTCAATGTTATGGGTTTGCGATAGTAGCACCAAGATCCGCCATTTTCCCAGTTGTTGGCTTGGGATTCAATTCCATATGATTTGTGGACCGATAGCCTCAATTGCGGTAAGGATTCGTTAACCAGCCCCGAAAGCATTCCATTCTGTCCTAAAGAGTCTGTGCTAGCTTCTTCCCTTGAGTTGTATGCTTTGCTTTTTTTTTCAATTTGCTTTACCCATTTAACAAATTCAAAAGGACCAGAGTCATTCAAAATGAAAGAAGTTTCGATCACAATTCGAAAATCAGAGAAAAGAGAAGAGCGGCAAGGGCTAAAGACCAGAGAAGGAGCTAAGACTGCTTAGGCCTTTTACTAATGCCCCAATGAGATAAATGTATGTCACTTTGGATCTTAGTTAGCATCAATTTCCAAAAAGACTAGTAGCCCTTATTCCTTGCATCAACAGGCAATCCCGCATAAAAGAAAGGCTACTGACTTGGCTGATTCTATAAACAAGAGAAAAAGGCATCCATTCTGCTCCCATTCCCATGTTGACACCAAGAAAAATCAAGCCTTTCACCTTCCTCTTGCACCATTCCTTTTGAATAATCATAAAGGATGGAAATGCTTAGCTTACTAAACCAGCAAGAGCGGAGTAAGATCCCATATCCATGAAGGACTGCTTTCCACCAGAGGAAAACTGCTCATTGCTGCACTTGCCATTAAAAAGTAAGATTGTTATTCTATAGCAATGGAGATTCCTTCATCGAGAACAAGAAGGAAGTCTTATAGAACGAACAAGCACTAAAGAAGGGGGTGGGATCTCTCCTAAAAGAAAGAATTGACCTCGAGCCTGTCCTACTCATTCTCCCTTTCTTGTTCCTAACCTTGAGTGTGGAGGGGTTAGCCTTGAGCCAGGTCTTGATTGTTTATTCCATTTTGTCAGTTTAAGTACTAGAATGGGAGTGACAGATATTCATTCCTAAACTACGTCACCAATTGGTGACCTGATCTTCCTAAGCAAGAATAGCTACCGATACCAACTCTATCTAAACGATCGGTCAATTCCTCTCTCTAGGATATGGCACTTCACTGCTCGGAGAGCAATGAATGATTCTCCAAATCATCTCTTCCTTTATTGTTGTTAAGAAAGAAGTCAATTACGTTTGAGCTTTTTGTCAACTAATTCTACTCAAGCAATAGAAAGAAAGGCTATCTCCTCTAATCTCTAACTATCCTGAGTTCAATCAAGCAAGTGCTTTACTCCATTCGTGATACCCTTTGGGGCATCACTCACTCACCTCAGGTCAGCATTAAGCAATTGGCCAAGCTTTCTCTTCCCCACCCCCGCCCGTAACCCCCTATCCGTATCAATCGGATGAAGTGATCGGAGGTGATAGGGTCAAAGCTATTCAGTTCCGACTTTTGGCGAAGAAGCCTTCCCCGTCTTTCGATGAGATCGAAAGAGCACGGATCGATGCTCAAGTTCACTTAGAAATAAAAGTCAAAATCATTAGACTGTCCATCTGGATGGGGATTGGGTGGCGTGAGGAGCATGCTCTCTCGACAATCCACGTACTTCCATAGGGGAAAAGTCATTGGAGAAGCTTTATACGCTTCAAGACGATCTCAATCGAGGAGAGTTTTCCTTTCACTTGTTGAAGACCAAAGTATTTAGAAGACTATAATGTTAGTGCAGTTTGCTTTGTCAAACGAAAAGGAAATACGAAGAACCGCGCTGGTCGTATGTTTCACTATTCATTTATCAACTTGTTAATATGTGAAATGCATAGTTCAACTAAGGTATGTAGTCACTCAAAGAGGTACGTAGTTCAACTAAGGAGATGGTGGTTGGTCGACTAAAGGTTAGTGTGAGAGGATAAGTGCATATTCATTCTAGGTTCCTCTGTTTGTTGTGAGAGACGGGAGTTTATTCACCAGTTGGTATTTTGTGATCCAGCTTCTCCAAGGTATTATTCGCTTAAAGAGGGAGCCCTTCCATTCTTTTAACGCTTTCTCACACTCCGATAGAAAAGTCAAGCTATGTAAGATTGCTTCTTTACGGTCTTCACAGATCTCTAGGTAGTTCGAAACTCATAGTTGAGAATTTCAAATACATTGGTCAGATTAGTCTGTGGGGCAGCATTATCATACATTCTCATGCTACCCCACGTGTCCGGCCGTGAATATAGCAGCATCAGAGTTGGGTGGAATTGACTTTCCCCTTGACCCCAACGGGTAGAATTGGGCAATGGTCATCATAAGTTACATGCCAGGAAAGAAGCGCGCATTCGCGCTGCCAGTGAGATTTGGAGGGGAGGTACGAAGTTCGTTTCAAATGAGTTTAACATATATCTTCACTATCTTTACGTTCAAGTCATTCGACCAAAGGGAGTGAAGCCGAGAGAGAACTTGGGGAATCCCAAAGAGGTAAGGTCGGATGTCATTTCTGTCTTGGGGCTAGCTATTTATAGGTATAGCAGGTTTGTTATGCTGATGTGTCATAGTTTGTTAGAAGATCAGCTGGCAGAATCTTCTGTACGAAACTGGTCTCGAACTCTCGGCAACCTTCCTGGCAGCGCCAGGTGTTCATCCAATCATCCTATTCCTACCTATCCTAACCTATCCTAACAAAGAACCGCTTCCCGCTACTAGGATAAATCAAAGTTTGAACTGGTATCACCTTTTGTTTTTTACCTTAATGCTTGATGACTTCCTTGGGCAATTCGCCAGAGATAGGGACTGACCATTTTGGGTACGTTTCTATTCCACATCTTTTAGAATGACACAGCGAGTCCAAACTAGCCTCCTGGACTGAACCCCCATTCACTTAAATAGGCCTACCATTGAATGAATCTTCGCGCTAAGGATAAGCCTCATTTCTAAGAAGCCCGTTGAGCCTTCAATCACATCACTATTGTTAGATCCTTTGATATCCGATAAGCATGTGCTTCCCGTGCTGATCCCGCCCTTAGACTAGAATACAAAGCTTGCCTGGTCTAACTACTGCTTGGAGTTTAGGTAAATAGACAGAATAAGTTTCAAATGAGTATAACGAAATGAGTTGAACATAGTGAAACAAATCCCTACCGATCGGCTACGAGATGGAATAAAGTTTCTTCCTTTGCCTATAAAAGACTATAAAAAGAGGTACGAAGTGAACGTAGTGAACAAAGTAGCAGAATGAGTTAAACTATGTAAAATGAACAACTCATTTGAAACGAATATGAGTTGATAAACAAAATGAGTGTAACTATGTGAAGCCATTCCGATAGATGATAGAGACAGATATCTATCAAGTTTTCAGTGAGGGAACAAGCAACGGCGCAGCTAGTGCGTTAACTGCACATCTATTTTCTTGCAGAATGCGCCCTTATGTTTGCTCTGCAATACGAGTCTCATACAGAGCCGCACTCCTTGAATATGATGAGAACCCGCCCTTTTTTTCGTACCAATCCTTATTTACTACTACATGTCTTTTGACATCTTGACATCTTTTTTGGGGTGTATAGCTCAGTTGGTAGAGCATTAGGCTTTTAACCTAATGGTCGCAGGTTCAAGTCCTGCTATACCCAAACCTACCTTACACTCTACTATGAATAAGGATGCAAGGATGCATAATAGCCTTCAAACATGACTCTTCGGCCTTTAGACTCGCTTTTCCCTATTTGTCTTACGGATGATTCTTATACTTCTTGAACTGAATGAGTTTCACGTAGTTACACTCATTTGAAATGAATCCTCAGAATGAGTTGAACATAGTGAAACGAACTTCGTATGTAGGTCATACCTTATCTAAACTGCAAAAATAACTGACTAAGCCATGCCATAATGGATCATTCTTTTAGGTTAGGTGACGTATCGGCCATAGGACTACTCCGGAATATAAACCAGGGCAACAAAAGTGGAGCATACGATGATGCCGCCTATTTTCATTTTGTGGAAGTCCCAGGCAGAGGAAAGGGCTGTAGGTGATGGAGAGGTATGAAATGAGTGGAACTATGTGAAATATAGTCAAGTCTTTTATTGAAATGAGTTGTCCCTATACGAACGGAGTGCATTAGTAAAGCTAATAGTTCGGATATGGGTACTTTTTCTTGCTGAGTCACAGGCAGCGCTACGGTACGAAGTGGCGTTAGTGTAACAATTCCAAGGTACAAAGTACCTAGAAACTTCGTTCACTTCGTACTTTGAGTAGAATGAGTTTCACATAGTGAAATGTACGAAGTAGCTGAATGAGTTGAACTATGTGAAATGTACAAAGTAGCTGAATGAGTTTCACATAGAAGCTTGAAGAGGTACTCGAAGAGGTACTCGAAGAGGTACTCGAAGAGGTACATAGTAGCAACTAAGGGAGAGGAATGAAGTAGCTCGAACAAAGTGAGAGGGAAGAAAAGGAAGCTCGACCATAAGGGAGAGGGAAGAGGTTACGAGCCTTATTTGAAGGCAAAAATAACAGACTATCTGTGTGAGGAATTAACACCTAAGCGGATACAAATCTTTCCAAAAGATTTGGTATTTGATAGAGAACGGGAAATCCTTGCGGACTGTTATCCTTAATTGGATGAAAGAGTGGTTGACTTGGCTTTCTTGGTATCATACTGTAGCATTATCACTAGATATGACCATTGATCAACTATTTGATGTTCCTACGTATGCCACTTCTTGGAAATGATCAAATAAATATTATGAATTAATCAAGTTTGGGTACATTTGGAAGTGTTACGATATGGGAGCAGTTTGGAACCATTCAACTACACCTAGGTGGTTGTTTGGTCCTCCAACTCTCAGTTTGATATTGGTTGATCAGTAGGTATTTGGTGGTCTTCACGGCAACGATCTCCTTATTAGCCCTAAGGATTTATCATCCTTACGGAAAATGGATATAGATGATAAAAATTTAGGTGCGAGCACATAAAGCCTTTTGGTATAATTCAGCAAGGGAAATACTTCTCTGGAGAAATCCTTTGGGGAGGAGGGAGGGAAAAGACTTGGGCCTACCTGACCGATAGCAAAGTAGTACCGTGAAGGTAAAGAACCCACGAGAGTGAAATAGAATATGAAAACGTAAGGAGGTCTGCAAAGAGGTTCCACTTCATTGATTTGACTTTACCATGTCAGCTTCCACCTTCAGTTCCTTACTAGAGGGGTCCCACGGACTGATTCCCCAAAGGTCAAGCCATAGTTCTTGTCCCTGGGAAAAGTGGAAGGAGATAAAAGGATGGAGCGCCCTTTGCCCTAATAAATAGGCGGCTTCGCCTTCAAGCCGTCAATAAAATTGAGCTAATATGTGATCATGACAGTACACTTATGCATAGGTCTTCTTTACTTTACGACCTTTTGATTATGATGCATTATGAATGTGCTAATATGTGATTGGGGTGAGCGGTGGTTAGATATAGGGGCGGCTTCACTAGCTTGGATTGGAAGAAAGGGCTTCGCTTTCCGCAACAAACACAAAGGAAAGGTCTGCTCCTGGCTCGATGCGCTTAATGACCCGAGAAGAAAAAGATTCGTTAGTCGCGCTTCCAACAAAGGGGGATTCGAATCTCAATTTTAGCCCTGATTTTTTTGGCTATTTACTTTAAAGGAAAGCCTCAACTCGGCCTGAAAGGAGTTGATCAAAAGGTTTCCCGCAAGCAGACAAGGCGGCCCTTTTTATTCCTCAGACCGATGACTCGCTTGTTCAGTACTGCTAACTATTATAGGAGGATGCCGCCCCCTCGGTACTACCAATACCTTTGGTTGTTGAATCTCGTGCAAGTTAGGTCGTGGTTATATTGGCTGCAAGCGAAACGTAGGCACTTTAGGTATGTGTTGACCATGTACTCTCGCTTCATGTAATGTCATATGTATGATAGAGGTAGTGTGGTGATTGACCTCAATGCTAATAGTGATACCCAAGGTTCAACGAATGAATGAAGCTATTATCCGGATAGAGATGGTGGTCTTCCTCTGATGTCTCCAAGCCAGCCATAATAGAATAGATAGGTGAAGCAGTCAATAGCAGTCTGCTCTCGCCTATCGATAGAAAGTAGGTTGCTTCCAAGATCAAACCATTTGAAAGGGAAACACTACTTTTTGCTTGTTATTGATAGAGGTTGAGCAACTATCAAATCAAATAAAATAGAGGACGACTTAAAAAGAGGCTCGACCATAAGGTAGAGGTAGCGAAAAGCCACTTGACTGACAGGAGAGGGGGAGAACTGGGAGAGAGAAGGAAAAAGAGCAAAGGATTGACAAGTATAATGGGGGAAGAATAGCTGACACACTGACTGCCTTCGATAGATGAAAAAAAGCCAAGCGATCTAACCTAACCCCCAGGGCAGACCCCATACAAAAGGCGCTAGATGGACTAATGGCAAGCGAGATAAAGAAAGCAGTTGGCCCTATGTGTAAAACCTTGCCGCGGGAGAGTCTTTCTCCAATGAGAATAAAGATAGTTTTTGGGCAAGACAAGAAAGGAACTCGCCCTTTGACACCAAGAGATAAGAGCTGATTACTAGCGATGACTTGGTGAAGGGAATCCATGAGAGAAGGTGCTCAAACCGGGTTACGACCAACGCATAACCAATAAGTTCAATCGAACAAGGTAATGAGTCTAAGGGAAGTATCAAGCTTGAAAGGAATGGACGGGCATAGGCTTAATAGTGAACGCAACCCCCCCTGCTTATAGATATGAGATCAATGACAACAATAAACGAAAGATGTCGAGAGAAAGTCTTAGCCCTTATAATACGTTACGAAGAGAGATCGAAGATGAAGATTTTCTGATGCAGTACGGGCACTGGATGGAAAAGACAAATAAAGGAACAATCCACCGGAAGGGCATAACTCAAGGGGCACCAATCTCCCCTAGCAAAGATCTATTTGCGCGAAGCCGACCTATGGATAGAAAGAAAGATGCAGGAAAGGTACGAAGCAAAGAATCAATCCAAATTAGCTTTGTGAGTGTGAGATAGGCAGACGGGGAGTACATAGTCGAACAATTACTGGGGTTTCCAGCAGTGATAGCTGAACTAATCAAATGGGCCGCCCCAAAGCTGGAGCTGACATTAAATTAGAAACCAACATCGGGGCTATCCGAAAAAGTAGACTGAAGCGGAAGATCACAAAATGCAACACAACAAAGGAGTCTTTAGACCGTAGCTTGCTCGAAGGAAGAAGCTAATCAATCAGAATTGAGACAGGGAACGAAAGAGAAATTTTCGAGCCTCAGCAAGCAACAACGGCTTTTCCGCCGCGCTAGCTTGTAGCTTAGGGGTATAGTAGGGGTGCCCCTTGATCAAACTTTTGGATAATATAAGATAAGCTTTTTGGAACTCTAGTTTTGGAGTTTTCCCCAACCAATCTATACCTTACTAATAAAAAGGGGCTTCCCTTTTTTTCATTGCACTGCTGCATAAACAATGGATCCGCTGGGCTAGAAGAGTAACCTTCTATCTGGACTCTGTACCAATAGTTAAGTGGCTTCCTACTTGAAATCAGAAAAGGAAGATTGAGCAAGGTAAAGGACAAAGGTACGGAGTAGGTTGAGTAAAGCGAAAGGAGAAAGTCCCCCTTCTCTAGTAACCCGCCTTAGCATATGTAGAAAAAGAAAGAGCGGACAAGGATGAAGAACCATTTGACTTTGGCACATGAGTGTGGCGGTTTTGGATAGGTAACATAATGGAAATATATCAGACTGCAAATCCTGGAATGATGGTTCGACCCCGTCATTGGCCTAGAGGAGTGGTGAGCAGCACGAAACTTGTTTCAATCAAATGGCATAGCTAGGGTACGAGGATTTCCTTTGTTATAGAAATCCATAGACAAGATCCTAGAACTTCCAAACCAAAGAAATGAAAGATGAGAAGGAGCTTTTTACATTATGCTTCAACAGAATGAATTCGGTAAGGGTGGAATAGGCTCGCAGGTCAATCGAAGGTGATTTACACTTTCACTCAAATCTATCTGACCTTTAATCCATCTTTGTCCAGCCAGCTCATAAGAAAATGTTAGACCAAGGCTGACACAACTGAATTGGTTGAGGAAAAGGAACCCCCAGCGACCAAGCACTCTTCCAAAAGCGGAGACCGAAGATCCGCCAAGTTGTCGAGGACACATCTAAAGAGGAGGCTAAGACCTCTAAGTTGACCACCCTACCCACTAATGGACTATGAGGGGGGAAGGCGAATGGGAACAGACCGAAAACCCGAACCTCTTGACTGACCCATTCATAGTCCATTCATTAAAGTTAGGGATGGCTGGAACCAATCAGAAGTGCAAATCACGCAAGCGAGGGAAAGGGACCGCAGCGCAACGACTAGGACTCGTATCAAAGGAGTTTTGTGAGACAACACTCATTTAGTGGCAAAGACCCATAACTCTTGAAGGGGCCACCAACCGCCCAAATCACTATAGCAAACCCTCTCTTTAGTCAATGGATAGTGCTTATTCTCTTTCAATCAACAAAATGATCAATTAAACAAGACCAAGAACAAATCTGTACCATGCCCTTGGGAGAAAGTCTTGATGATTGCCATGAATGTTGCCTTCGAGGACGTGTACAAGACGGTCTTTGCCGATTCCTATCAACATGGTGCATCTCTTAGTACAAGGGCGTGAAAAGTGGAGACTTTGACCGAAATTGATAAACATTTTTCTTGAGAAAGAGAATCCACGATGAATGGTTTTTTCATTCGCTATGCACTAACTGGATGCGTACTCACATGATTAATCGATGGGTGAGGGAATTGGGTGAATGATGAGACCGGCCTAACCTAAAGTCAAGGCTCTTCCTCTCTTAATGGAGAATCTTGATTGATTGACACTAGGAATTAAGTCAAAGAAAGAAGAAGCATGGCGTGAGATAGAAAGCGATACAAAATTACTTGACTATATGGATGGAGGGAGAGACCTCCAACTCAAGCACGAAATCAATGTTGAGTCAACAATCATCGAGAGGGGTACCACCAAGCGAGATCGAGACCAGCCCCTTGTATAGGTATAGGGTTCCTCTCCCTGTAGGTCGAGCTGAATTACATCCACCCTATCCCATTGGTTGAGCCTCCTTTTCTGTCTTACTCTACTTATTAAGGAATTGGAGGGTATTTATCTAATAAAATTGAAATGGGCATGCCTTTTAATTACATCAAATCGGGTTTTAGGCTCGATTGTGGTTCCTCTCTTTATTGTAGATAGGCACAGAGCACTCATGGTCTTCTAAAGGCGGGTCTTTGATGAAATTCAAGTTAGCATGACTAGTCACTTACAAAAGTTGTAGGGCAACAAACAAGTCCTGGGGCACGAGATGACTGTGATTGAGGACTGGTTCCATAGGTAAGCAAAATACTTCAAAAAGACTGACCTTACAGCTGACCAAGAATGTATTGAATGATTTTTGCCCGAGGGTAACTGAACTACCATAACTATTTCATTACTTATCGTGCCCAAGGTGTCAAAAATTAGGAGGTATGACTGATACGAGTGATGATAATCGCACTAATGAAACAATCGGTTATAGAGACCATCGTCACTTGACTTGAGATCATATGCATACTTTGATGCTAACTCATACCTCTCGAGCAAGGGCCTATTATTAGCTCAGAACTCTGTGCCTTTGTTTTCTTGCTTGTCCCATTTTCTCATTTTTAAAGCAATCCCTCAAGCGAGTGCCTTCAATTAAGGAAGTAAGCCAGATAAAGCTCATAATCAAGAAAAACTCATAATCCGGTTAGAAAGCCACTAAGGGGGCAAGTTTTCAGTGTGATTCTCCAATTAAGGTTATACTGAATTGTATTCCCCCCTTTTCGAGTCTTGTCCAGCCAGAAGTCGGGTATGCTTCTCAGTCTAATCGTACGCAGTAGGTTATTGCAAGTACAAGTCGACATTCCTGATATGAGGTCCGCTAACGAGGTTGAGTAAGGGGGGCGATCAACTTGATGCGGATAGGGGTCTAAGAGTAAAGTGCTTTCAAGACCTAGGCCTCTTTCAGGTTTGTCTGCCCTGAAGCTCTGAAGCAGCGGATGCGGGATGGTAGTCGATCTTTTTCATCATGAACGGAGGAAAGGTTGAAGCTGGTAGGAAAGGGAAAACGAGACCTAAAATCTTACTCCCGAGAGGTTACAATTGCTGCGAGCAAAGATGTTAATGACGAGGAAGGATTTTTTGTTATGCTACTAATACTTGCTCTACTATTCTTCCAAGCCTGGGTGAGGAAGAGTTATAGGGTGTCAAACAAAAAAAGACGTCGGTCGGGCATACTATGTGTAATGATTCCCCTATTTATGATAAAGAAAAAGAGAAAAAGCAAATTCCATTTCGACAAACGACTCACACCCAAGTTCCATAGCTTTTGGTTTGCTATCCCGATCATGATTTTTCTACCCCCAGAGGTAACGTTTCCGCTACCCTTTTGGGCCGGTTGTGGGCGAGGAGTGATTCAAACCCCCGACACCATGGTCCATAGCCACATGCTCTAATTCTCTGAGCTACAGGCCCCACCCAGTCCCACTAGATCTGTTCTCGGGAGTACCCTCAAAAATAGGAACCTTTTCTCTCCCTAAGTTAAGAAGATGTGAAAGCGCATTTCTGTCTATAAGTCTACAAGAAGGATGCATTCCGAGGT
Organism: Solanum sejunctum; assembly: GCA_025642045.1. Lineage (NCBI taxonomy): Eukaryota > Viridiplantae > Streptophyta > Magnoliopsida > Solanales > Solanaceae > Solanum > Solanum sejunctum. The sequence continues at coordinate 1,296 of JAOTQJ010078454.1, read as the reverse complement.
GTGAAGTAGGAGAGAAGGGATGTCACAATTGGGGTTTTGAATAAAATGACCTTTTGATTTGTTTTTGTTTTCATATTTCAAAAGTAATAAGAATGAGAGGTGTTAAGCTTTTTATCATCCTGGCGTCGAGCTATTTTTCCGCAGGACCTCCCCTACATTATCGTCACCGCAGTAGAGTTTAAACACCAAGTTCGGGATGGATTGGTGTGGTTTATCTACGCCTAGGACACAATAATATCAAACCATGAACGAAGAAAGGCATAAGAGAAAAGCATATTGGCTAGTGATTGTGAGACCCCAATTCTTGGATGGAGGGGACACGGGGGCAGAGCTTTTGGTTTTTTCATGTTGTCAAAGAGTTGAACAATGGTTTTTTTGTGTTGTCAAAGATTTGAACAATGAAAATACATGGCAAGTTCCTGATCGAATAGATCAGGTCATGTAGGAACAAGGTTCAAGTCTACTGGTCTGTTAGGATGCCTCATCTGCATACATCACTCCACTTCCACTTGATAGCTATCGTAATGATAATTGGCTCGTCTTACAGTGACCTTCTCTTGAATTCTCAAAAAAACTTTCTTTTCAGTTTCATTAATGACTTTTTTGAAACTATGGTTCTCAATTGTTGATTTGATTTGTTGGAAGCAATTCCACTTTTCTTAAGTTAAGGTGTTGAAGCTTGCTTCTTCTTTAGATTTTTCCACGTGGGAAGGCAGAAACTCAAAAGAAAATTTGGCTAAGCTGTTAATTGATTTTGTGCCTTTCTTTGGTCTCCCTGGGTAGAAAAAGAGAGAAGTTCTTCCATAAGTACTTAGCTGCCCGGCGCTGCTATTGATGTGTCTACTCCCCTTCGCCTGGGCAGGGTGTTAGATATTTGTATTGTTTAAAGCAATGAGACTGAAGAATGCAACTTTGAAACTTATGAATTCAACTTTGAAAACTATGAATTAAAGTATTCCACTTAAAGCTTTTAACTATGACACTGAACTATGGGTTGTCAAACTCAATATAGATTATCTCACCCGGACAGGTCGTGAAGGATGTTGCTGAACGCCCCTCTCACTAACAAAGCTCCGCCCCTACCCCCGCTACCAAAAAGAAAACTGCCCAACTCTTACCACAGGCTGGCTTCGATTCAATTACTTTTCCAATTCCAACCTCGTGCGTAGATGTAGAAAAGTGTGTGAATGGCATACGCAAGATTGGGTATAGACAACAAAAATTCTTTTAGTATAGTCAGCTAGGAAGCACTAGCTAGGCAAGTCATACTGGGAATGGACTCCACCCCGATTAAGA
>JAOTQJ010078443.1:0-12720 GCA_025642045.1 Solanum sejunctum | reverse complement strand
ATAGAAATTTAGGGCTACTAACTAGTTTAAGTACTTGAGATCGAAAGGTGAGAGTATTTTGGGGTCCATGGCAAGGATTAAAGAGTACGCATTCTGAGATAGGAAGGTAATGAATGAAATGCATCTAAGAAGGATTAGGAGGTGAAGTAGATGTTACCTAACTTGTTTGATTTATATACACAATTACGAATGGGTTTACTAAAAAATTTGGCCATCAAGTTAGGCGCTATGGGATACACAATCCTAGCTTTTAATAAATTGTTTGAAATCCAGTAGTTACTGAAATCCTGTCATTTTTTTACTTCACTAAACTAGTTCGCAATAATAAACCCTGATTTACTCTATACACTTTTATTTTGAGAATAGATATTACATCTGAAAAGGGTGCTAATAGATATATTCTCATCCATTCCCTGTGGGATCGACCTCAACTCTTATTGAGTTCTATATTTGATCAATAATAACTTTACTACTCCTTTTGGAGTGTAACTTTGGATGTGTTAAATTTTGGCGTTGTTGCCGGGGAATACAGTGAAGTAGTATTCTATTAGTTGCTTCTTTTAGTTTGTAATACTAGTCCCTAATTTTACTTTTATTTTATGTTTTTGCCTTTTGTAAGGAACCAGAATTGTATGCCAAGCACACGAAGTAAGGGTGAAACACTTATTCCATCCAAACCTGAGTTGAGAAAGTCAATTCAAAAAATAAACGCCCATGATCAGGAAACACAGAGCCAGAGCGAATAGCCTATAAACACTATAGTTGGCGACAATAATGATCTGGGTATGAATAACCTTTCTGGTAATAAGGTGTCATCAGTGACACCATTTTGATAGGTTCCAATAGTACCACCACTGTAGTAGTAACCTATTTTTAGGCTGTAGGTTCGCCAATAGCCACAAGTAGTAAATGATGATGATGAGGGTATTCAAATCACAGGAGCAATAGTGCTTTCTCTACTGCCTACAGGTGTGAAGTTGACAATCACTACCACTATGCTGCAGGTACTCACCTTGAAAGGGTTGTTCAGTGGAGCAATAGTTCATAATGTAATTCAGCATGCCATGAATATTTCACTACATGCCAATCGTCAAAAATTCTAGGGAACAAGTTATTAGATTTTGGTTGGTTTCGTTGTCTCTTACTGGTGAGGCAACAAACTGGCTATATATTTTTTCTCATGATCCATATTGAATCTAGGGAGGATTAAAAGAAGCTTTCATGTAGAGGTTCTTCCCTGTATCTAGGAAATTGAAGATCAAATATGATATTGGATCCCACAAGAAATTGTCAACAGAACCATTTTATGAAACTTGGGAGAGGTTGAGGCAGAAGTTCAAGCAATGTCCAAATCATAATCTCACATATGAGTAATTTAAATAAGTTTTCTACAGGTCTTGCAACTTTATGAGTAAGCCAATCATTGATGCAGCATGTGGAGTGTCATACATGGCCACAACTTTCCTAGACATTTTTGTGATCTTGGAATAGGTATCTAAGAACAATAGGGCAAGGTACACTAGAGATGGAGATTGATCTGTGTTGATCCTTGAGATGACTACTAAACAAAGGAAGAAAGAGAAAGAGCCAAACGAAGACATGGCTCACATGCGAATCCAGATAGACTTGCTGACAAAGAGGCTACTAAGTGGAGGGCTAGAGAAAGTTACAGTGATGGACACAATGTGCAGGCATGATGAGCTAAGATTATGATGAGGAGGCTAACTTTTTGGGTAGTGAGGGAGTTACTGGACATGCAACTCTAGTAGTTGAAACTATGGTCGTAATAACTACCATGGGGACTAGAAAATAAAGAAGCTACAAGAGTGACTGAACGGGAGCATATGTACCATCCATGATCCATGAAAGCCAATAAATAGTGGTGGAAACTCAAAACTAGAGGAAATGATCGCGATGGTTCTTGACAAAGTGGAAGACAATGAGGCAGGGGTGTGAGATATTAGAGAAGAGATGTCTAATATTTAGTAAATGGTCAAATAGCGCTTTATCTCAATCAAGAAATTAGAGCAGCAGATGGTGAAAATATCAGCCTCACTGAATTAGAGGAAAGCTAGATCATTCCTAAGCTATACTATTCAAAATCCAAAAAATGACTAAGTGACCACGAGGAGCAGTAAGATACTTTTCTAACCCTATTCTAGCTAGTGATGCAGGTACTAATAAGGCTGATTGTAAGGTATCTGACCCCCATAGTGGTGCATGATATAATGAGAGTAATAGATAGATCTGGCATTAGCAAAGGTTGAGGTTACTAAAGATCTGAAAGAGTTATACAAACCAGCTACTCAGTCTTTGTCATTCATTTCCAACTACAACCACCATTCCCAAAGAGGTTAAAGTAGAAGATAGAAAATGGAAAGTTCTAGAAAGTCTTGTATATGCTAAAGGAGTTGTCAGCAAATATCCCTTTAATGGAAGCACTAGAACAAATGTCGGGTTATGCTAAGTTTATTAAGGATTTAGTCACTAAGAAGGGGGCAAGTATAGTCGAGCCTATAGATAATCATCATCATTATAGCGTTATTACTACCAGGTCACTAGCTAGAAGAAGGAAGATCGAGAAGCTTTCACTATCCCATACACTATTGGGGACTATGATTTTGCACAATCTCTCTATGATTTGGGTGCTAGCTTTAACTTGATCTTGCCAGAAATTTTCAAGCAGCTGGGCTTAGGAGCCCCAACACCCAATACTATACAACTACTCATGGCAGACAAGTCAATAAAGTGGCTCTTGGGTATTTTATGTGATGTGCTGGTCTCTATGGGCAGATTGATCTTCCCAGTGAACTTTGTTATCCTGGACTATTAGGTGGACTTTGAGGTTCCTATCATTCTCGGGAGACCATTTCTGGCTACTGGCAAGGCATTGGTATGTGTGGAACGTTGAGAGCCAACATTCTAATTAAACACTGAGGAGGTGAAGTTTAATATATGTTCGTCCATGAAGACACCCAAAGTGGTAGCAGTGATATCAATCATGGATGTCAAGGATTCATATCTTTTTGAGGTTCTAATTGAGGAAAAAATGAGCCTAGAAGTATTGGCAGCGATAATAATGAACTTCCTCGAGGATGGTATCAATGGATACAAGGAGACTGTGCATGCCTTGTAGGGCATAGGAACTAGACCCTTTGTCCCTAAGAAGTTGAACTTGGACTTACAGAATAAGACACCTCCACCAGCTAAGCTGTCTGTTGAAGAGCCCTTTGCTGTAGAGTTGAAGGAGTTGCCACAACACCTAAGGTATGTATTTTTGGCACTGATAACACTTTTCCCACTATTGTGGTTGTAGAACTTTAGGAGGAAATGGTTATAGCATTGTTAGCGGTCCTTCAAAAGTTCAAAAGGACCATTGGTTAGACTATTGAAGATATTATTGGGATTCCTCCAAGGATATGCATGCACAAAATCAAATTGTAAAATAATTGTGTACTTATTATTGAACATTAGCACAGGCTTCACCTACCCATGTGAATAAAGAAATAATAAAGTGGTTGTATGCTGAGGTCATATACCTAATCTCTAACAGCAACTGAGTTAGATTAGTGCAATATGTTCCCAAGAAAGGAGGCATGATGGTAGTCGCCAATGAAAGGAATGAGCTGGTCCATTTGTGACCTGTCACTAGATAATGAGTAGACGTGATTGTCGAATATTGAATGGATAGACTTTGAAGGATCATTTCTCGATGCCCTTCATGGACCAGATTTTAGACAGACTGCAAGCTCGAGGGTGTAATTGCTTCCTAGATGGGTACTAAGGCTACAATCAAATATCCACATCCCTAGAGGATAAGGAAAAGACTACATTAACTTATGCATATGGGACCTTAGATTTTAGGTGGATGCCTTTTGGGCTATGCAATGCTCCAGCCTCCTTCAAGCAGTGTATGATGACAATCTTCTCTGATATGGTCGAAAAAACCCTTGAGCTACAAATGGATTACTTCTCCATGATAGGTTATTCCTTTAACGATTGTCTCCTAAATCTTAGTAGGGCACTTAAGTATTGTGAGGAGGCATACTTGGTCTTAAACTGGGAGAAGTGTCATTTTATGGTCAAGGAAGGGATAGTCCTTTGCTATAAAATTTCTGACAAGGGCATAGAGATGGATAAGGCAAAGGTTACAGTTATTGAAAAATTACCACCTCTCATCTCTGTAGAAGGTGTCTGAAGTATTCTTGGGCATACGCGTTTCTACCACTGTTTATAAAAGATTTCTCCAAAATTGCACACCTGTTGTTCTAACTATTGGAGAAAGATGCCAAGATCTAGTTTGATGATAACTGCCTCAGGCCTTTGTCATACTAAAGGAAAAATTGATATCAGCACCTTTGGTAGTTTCACCCGACTGGTCTACCCTTTTTGAGATCATGTGTAATGCAAGTGGAATTATTGTGGGTATTGTGCTAGGCCAGTAGTGCAAAAAGGTTTTTCATCCCATCTGCTGCGTTAGCAAGACTCTCAACGATGCCCAATGAAACTACACAGTAACTGAGTCGGAGCTGCTAGTTGTGGTGTATTCATTTGATAAATTTTAGGCTTACCAATTGGGCATAAAGGATTGTACACACAAACCATATAGCATTGAGATACCTAACAACTAAGATAGATGCTAAGTCGAGGTTGATCATTTAGGTTCTCCTATTACAAGAGTTTGACTTTGAAGTCCAAGATAGAAAAGGGATTGAGAATTAAGTGACAGACTACTTGTCCATATTGGACGATGTGCCCAGAGCTAATGATTTGTTACACATCGATAGTTCATTTTTTATTAAAAGGTTTTGGTAGTTTTTGTTGACTTAATTCCTTGGTTTGCTAATTTTGCTAGCTACCTAGTAAGTGACATTATGCCTGGGGACCTTAGATTCCACCAGAGTAAAAAGTTTCTTCATCATATGCGCAAGTACTTCTGGGATGAGTCATACTTGTTCAGAACATGTATTGATGGGGTCATTAGGCAGTGCATACTAGAATTGGTGATGATGAGCATCATTGAGTCCTATCACTCCTCAGTGTGGGGACATCATATTCATGCCAGGATAGCAAAGAAAATTTTACAATATGGTTATTACTAGCCCACCACTATAGGGATGCCCATGACTTGGTGCAGGGTTGCTATCAATGCTAGCGGCAGGGCAACATCTCTAAGCGTGAAGAGTTGCCTATGACCTCTATTGTTAAAATAGAAATGCTTGATGTCTGTGGCATGGACTTTATGGGCCTACTTATGAGCTCTAACGACATGAAGTATATCTTAGTAATAGTGGACTATGTCTCCAAGTAGGTCGAGGTAGTTGCATTGCTAGACAATGAGAGCAGAAGTGTTGTCCACTTTCTAATAGAGAACACTTTCTCAAAATTTGGGACTTCCAGAACTATCACTGGTGATGGGGCTTCTCACTTCTGTAACAAGATTTTGTGTTGTGCTAGCTAAGTATGTATTATGACAACACAAGGTGAGAATGCCCTATCATTCGCAGACAAGTGGGTAAGCTTATGTTTCAAATAGAGAGATTAAGGAGATCTTGGCTAAGTCTATGAATACGACTAGAATTGGTTGGGCTTGAAACTAGATGATGCAGTGTGGGTCTATCAGACAGCTTAGAAGACCCCTACTAGTCTATCCCCATATTAATTGGTGTTCTAAAGCAACATCTCTATGGGCTTGCAATCATTTAGGAATTTTACTCGAGTTATACCACCAGTCTACTAAACTCAGTCTCTTGTAGAGGTTCTCAAAAGTTGAAAAACACCTAGCCTTTCGATTCCCATTTTATCATGTTGCCATATTGGGTGTACAGGCAGACATTTCAGAGACTACCATAAACTAAATCCTCTTTGGGTCAAACTATAGAGCCTCGCCGGATGGCTTATATATTTACAGACACCTATAGGTCACTGATGGGGAGAAAATGTCAGATCTTACTTCTCGATTTGCTCTATTGACATCGATCATAGAGCGGATTGACCTGCAAGTTGCTGAATCGACTTGGGTCACTGACCCAGATATCCCAATAGCCAAGGCTTCTCTCACTTTTGTTACCAAGTTCTGGTGGTCGATGGTACGCTCCAGGATTTGACCTACAGGCAATGACGATATGCCCCAACCTTCACAGGCTTATTTAGTAGCATACCTTGTAGCTAAATATGGATGGAACATAGGCTTGATCATTGCAATAGATATAAGAGATTGGGAATTGAATAATAGAGCTAGAATGCCCTTCACATGCTTGATTCGGGCCCTATTCAGATAGGTTCATGTCTTACCACCTACATTTTGGATCGAAAGATATTCCTTAAGGGCGTAGTCAATGTCATACTTATTAAAGATGTTAACAACCCTCTTTATCGAATGAGAATACGCAAGGTAGGGGGTCTATGTATGTTCCCCTAGGATATCTAGTAATAGCCCTTGCCATTTGAGAGGCTCACCACTGCCCCACAGTCAGGCGAGGCTTCCGAGTAGACCAAAGGCAGTGGTGCACCATTTTCGATGTAACAAGGATATGCATATGCCCCATATGAGTTTCTCTCTAGGTTGGTGTTGGACCAACGGCAGACACGAGCTATTGTTGACTAAGTGATAGAGCAGATGCCTCAAGTAGTAAAATCTCATATGCACTAAGCAAAAGAGTGACTCCAGCTGAGTTCAGGGGCCAAATTCCCATCACTTAAAACCAATCTAACACTTTATAGGGGTACTACCATGATATGTTTAGTAGTATGTTTAGGGAAGTGATGAAAAATATTATGCAGACTGTGACTGACATAAAGGACCAAATTGACTAGTTAACTACACAATATAACTGCACTGCATCAGCACAACATTGAGACTCTTGGATGAGCCTTTTTTAACACCCTAGCAATGGCAGTAGCTCTAGGTGAGACATGGGATATTGCACCCACCCTAACTGCCACACCGATGCCAGCTGCCAATGGTACCAAGTGAAAGGGCAAGGACAGTAGTAAGCAGGGTAACCCTCCATCTGATCCATAATTAGCAGAGGAGAAGAAGCTATGAAAGGCCATGAGAGCCCAGCATCGAGCATCCATCGAATAAGGAAAGGGAGCAGCACGCATTGGAGGGAACAAAGGTGGGAGCTTTCGAGAGCATTTTTGGACCCAATGCATCTTTTGATGATAGAGATCCTGCTGGAGTGTCCAACCCTGATGGTACGACTGACGCTTAGGTCATTCCAAGTATGTTCCACTCCCTGTTGCACTTTATTTTTAGCTATAGTGCAGTAAGGGCACTTTGTTGTCTTATTGGAGGGGGTAGGGTATCCTTCCACTTTGGAGTTTTTCTTTCTATGTTTCTTTTCTCTCAAGTATACTATCTAATAGAACTGGCATGTATAGGTTGTCCTGTTTGTGTAAATATAACTTCTTATAGGAGTCTATAGTAACCAATATGTTTGTGAAAATGCCCAAATTAACCTTATATGTGCATGCATCCCATCTTGACTAACTTGTATGATTCTTGGAAAGCATTGTATAGATTGTATGGTTGGCATATGGATAAATGAAGTATGAGTGTGTTGATTAGTGCTGAAAAGTGTAGGATATATGCCACATGTATGTGATCTTATTTGCTTAATTTGGTCAATACACTTGTGAGCTAGAATTTGCCTAGTTAGTCTCACTAAGAAGATTGATGATTGGATTTGGATGGGATCTTTGACCATTTTTGTTATGAAGTCACTTAGCCTAAAAGCCTACTAAACAAATTTAAATTGCTCCCTTTGAACCAAAAGTTGAGCCTAACTAGACCTTTTTCTTTGTATTCACCCAACTCACTTTCCTTGTCTATTTGTAAAATTTTACTTTGGCCTTGATCTCTCTAAGCACATTGTGAAACTCAGCTTAGGCCAAAAGCCTAAGTAGAGGGTGGCTTATATTGGCCCTATTCCTCTAAAAGACAATGTGTACCTCTGGTCAGGCCAAAAACATAAATTGAAGGTGGCTATTGTGAAAAATATAGAAAAGTTAAGGTATGAGTCAAGTGAGAAGAGGAGAAAAAAAAGTTTGGGGGTATGATTGTTAATAAAATGAAAAGGAAAAAAAGATACAAAATGCATGAAAATGGAAATCACTCCTAACGGCAAAGAAAGTTGAAAGGATAGGGGAAATAAGAGTTTGGAGAACCTAAAGTAGAGGGCTAAGCCAAGGTAGTGTCTTAGAGGGGCATACTAGTCACTTTGATCCTAAATGTGCCTCAACCTAGCTCGACCTACATTAAAAGCTGCAAAAGTCCTAATGTGATCCTAAAAAGGTCATTCGAGAGTCAAGGTGGTGAAAATAAGGAAAAGTATATGGTTGATACTTTTGTGTATGCTAAAAATCATTTGTGAGAGTGAGTATCTATATCCCAGTCTATGTATTGCATTCATATACTGTGTGTGAGACTTATTTGTAGTGAGGGCGCTATCCTTGCACTAATTGGTTGCTAATACAACTGGTTCATCTTTGTTTTATATCTTATTCGAGCCGACTGTATATGGTATGATGTTTACCTTGGTCTATGTAGGCCTATTTGGGGTATAAGTACATTTTAGACATATTTTCTAGGCATATGTGTCATGATTGAGGGGTCACTCATAATCCGTATTAGTCATTGCTTCAGGACAAGCAATACGTCTAAGTTGAGGGTGTTCATGAGTCATCAAAATATGACTCTTATAATATTATAAACAAAGGATTTTTGTGGGTTCTCAAGCAATTTTGTTGGTTTGATGTTTTGTTTTATGTTAATTTGCAAGAAAATGGACAAGGTATGGAGATTTAGGAGAAATGTAAGAAAACAACTAAAAAGGTGTAACAACCCATGCTACAGCCTAGACATGACACCAGACATGGGGAATCTGAAGCGACAATTAGAAAGTCTCATAGCATATCACTACACATCCGTGGTTGCAAAAGTAGTAGAATACAACAAGAAGTAGTAAATCGGGATAAATGGGGCTATGGACAACTTCACAACATCAAGAGTCAAAAGGTGTCAAAGTTGATAACATAAATACATAATACTCCAACAATACCTCTACTACATACAATAAAAGCGGGGGTCGAGACAAAGCAACTGGGCTCACCCTCATAGCCAATACACAAGTCAAGGAGAAATAGTCTTAGTACAAAGCAAGAGATCATAAGTAACGTCCCTGGAATGGAGGACTCACAAACAAGATTTATCAAAGTCATGCAAGCTACGTTGAGGAAGATGCTAAGGTGGGACTCCAATTCTAACATGGTGATATCATGTAGGCATAGAGTATGTGTTAGTACGTTTGAATGTACTAAGTCTATAAGATACAATGCTACAATAGATAAGTATCATAATCAAAATGCATAATTAGGCAATTAATGAGCATATAGCAATATGACATGAACGGAAGATGCTTGAAGTAACTCATACTATCATAGTACATAATACATATGTAGGGAATGACCATTCTTAGTGCAATCTAAGGTCTATCACCCGCTTGGAGAGACACATGAGGTACAAACCCCTTCATGAGGTTGTTGGAGTAAAAAACCCCAACGGGTTAATGGGTTAAAACCCCAGACATGGTTGATGGAGTAAAAACCACCCATCGGGTTCTGTGAGTAGGAACCCACCAATAAGGTTGATGGATATCAACCCCTAATATGGTTACCCGGGCCTACCACTCCCCAAGCTACGCGATTAAACCCATCAATAGGTTACCCGGGCCTATAACCCCCTGAGCTAAGCTTAGTAATCCCCAACTCTATCAAGATCATATCACATATGCACATATACATTCCTCCTATTATCTTATAGTCATCTTAGCCATATGTCCTTCTCATCATCTTATTTATAAATTCCTTTCATTATCATATAGTCATCGTATATAGAGATTATCTTTATCATTGTTTCATTATCATATAATCATCATACATTCATTTAACTTATAAGACATGCATTGTATCTTTAATTACTCAAGAAACCCTAGCTGGACATTTTATTAAACACCTAGAGAGTGTGTAGTGCTAGAGCAAAACCATACAATTCAAGAGTGAAATCATGCTAGTAAAGTCATTATAAAACCTTCAATAGATACTTGGTAACAACCTTAAGCAATATACATCAAAACCCTTCATCAAATCTTTCAATAGACCTTAGATTCATAACCCAAAATATGGTAAAATAGTCACAATTTCATGAATAATTAACATAGTGTGCAGTGATTTTCAGAATAGATAAGACCCACTTGTAAACCAACTTTAAATCATGCAATTTTGAGGAAAAGGAAGCTTGGGCATCATGGGTAGAAGGAACCCATAGAAGAAACCCACGTTTCTTAGGTTTGGATATGAACTTGGCGAAGATTTGAGATGGAGACTTGAAGCTCGAAGGAGAACCTTGAAATCCGGATAATGGTTTGAGACTTGAATTTAGGAGTGAAATATTGGATAAGTGTTTGAATAAGTATTGGGGAATGTTTAGAATGAAATGAGGGTGAAAAATGGCTACGCATAGGTATTTGTACATTTGGGAACACATAGGAGACTTACAATTCTTGAACCGCAGTCAAAAATTGGGTCAAATTTAAACTAGTGCGCGCCCTTGGCGTGTCGCACCAGGGGCTTGGAAAGCTCTTGAAAAATTGACATTTGGGAATTTTGAATTTCGGTACAGTTTCTCTAAAATTGGGATTAGAATCATTCTCCCTAATTTTGACCCCATGAAAAAGAATATCAAGTTAGATTTTTGATATCATGTACAAACTTTGAGATATATAAAAATTATGATTTCGGGCACTTCATATTTTCAGGCACTTTTTGGGTTCGTTTTAATATCTACCCTTTGGGAACATTTATCCCCAAATATCAAAGAAACATACATGCGAGACACAACCATGATACTTTTTGCCCATATAGAGATGCAAAAATTCAATTAAACATCATTTTAAAAATCTCATCATAAATGAAAATTCATTATGAACTTGTCAATTTAAACATGAACGTATGCAATGACATGGGGCTAAACTTAAGACTTGAGATTATATAAAGGGATTATACCAATACCTTAGTCTTGATTAGAGTGGAAAAGCTAAGGATATTATCAATGCATGTCCGCTTCAGCCTCCCAAGTTGTACTCTCAACTTATTGATTCCTCTAAAGGACCTTAACGGAAGCCACTTCTTTGTTTCTCAACCTCTTCACTTATCTATCCAAGATCTGAATTGGAACCTCTTCATATGTAAAATTATCTTTAACAACACCCATAACATCAAGAGGCACAATGGCATTAGGATCACCCATATATTTCCTTAACATAGACACATGGAATACCGGATAAACCAAATCCATTTCACTAGGCAATCTCAACTCATAAGATACCTTGCCAACCCTCCTCATTACCTCACAAGTAATAATATATCTTGGGCTCAACTTACCCTTCTTACCAAAATATACCACACCCTTCATGGGTGAAACCTTAGGTAGACCTAATCACCAACTTTGAATTCAAGGTCTCTTCTTCTCATATTGGCATAGGATTTTATACGACTTTGATCGATCATCAACCTTTCTCTTATCATCCTAACCTTCTCAAAATCCTCCATGAATAGATGTGGCCCCAATAAAGCTACCTCACCAACCTTGTCATTACCCGTGGCTAGGGCATAGTCATGATCCGCGAACGGTGAAACCATAGGAACCCCAAACAAGTCTCTTTAAATATTATTACACATCCTTGGTCGAGGATACACATAAAAATGACAATGAGAGAAGATATTTAAAAGGGGAAAAAAGGGAAGGGATATCTCTGATACCATAACAATAATAAGCAAGAGAGTCAAGCCTTATAGCATGATTACACCACATGACCAACATCTCTACTATATAGATAAGAGCGAGGGTGAAGATAAGAAACCAGGCTCACCCTTATAGTCATGAGTATACGATAAAGTAAAGAAAATCTTAATAAATAGAATAAGAGAATAATCATTGTCCCCGGAATAGAGGACTCACCAAAGGCTAACTTGAACAATTCATCAAGCCATAAGAAGAATGAACAGGAGCTCCAATTCCTACATGGTAACATCATGTAGGCATAGAGTATGCGTTAGTATGTTTGAATGTACTAAGTATGTAGGACGCAATGCAACAAGAGAGAGACAACATAGTCAAAACGTATACGTATAAGCAATAGATAGCATAATAACAATATGACATATATGATCAATACTTAAGTAAATCATGCTTTGTAAATCATCCATCTTACATAGAACATAATACATAAGTGTGGGAAGAAACCTCAACCGACATAAAATAAGACCAAGCAAGCTACAACTTGGAATCCTGATGTTGTCCCTACACCAGAAGAAAGTGGGAAGTTACTTCCCAAGGTAAACCTCCTAATGACTAAGTGGATCCACAAAGCCTTATGTGAACCGGGTACTTACCTCTAGTTCTTGGACTCGGGTACTCGCCTCAAGCCCGAACATGGGTACTCGCCTCAAGCCCTCATATTTAGGGTACTTCCCTATTAGAGATTTGGGGACTCACCTCTTATCTCTTCCCTATAGTGGTATGTAGTTCTAGGACTTGGGGACTCACCTCTAGTCCACTCGGTGCTAAGTCTAATCAATCATACTTCAATAACTTGACACAACCTTATAGACATCGCATGAGTAGCTTTCATCATCGTTGACCTCAAATGGAGAGCC
>JAOTQJ010078412.1:0-12721 GCA_025642045.1 Solanum sejunctum | reverse complement strand
GAACAATTTATCTAATAAATGTTTCTTAAGTTTCAAAAGAAATGAATGTTTATTGAAAACTTATTTTTCATTTAATTTTACGTTTTAGGTTCTTGAAGATACATGTTTATTTGTAACACTCATGAACCTATTAATAACATTTTCATAATGAAAATATTTTACGTTCAAGAATTTTCATCCTATAAATAGTGTTGTTTTTCTTTGAAAAGATATCACTTCAAGAAGAAATAAAAAAAATACTTTTCCTTGAAATTACATGAGTGACATTAATAAAATAGAAGAGCAACATTCTGGAATGCTACTTATTTTGTGGCTTAGTTGAATTCCGAAGATAAAGTTGTTATTTATTCTTACATTTGCTCGTGGATGAGACTCCAACTATTCTCAAGAAACATATTAACGTGCCTCTAAGTTGAGCAAGTTCTTATATAGAATGCTTTGTACTATCATCATTCTTTTTTCTAACACTTTGAAGATAATTGTCTCTATGGCGGTCACATCAATATCGAATAGTATTTCATCTTTGCCTAATTCTAATTTTAAATATTTGATAATAAAAATTTTCTTTTTAAGACAATTGATGTTGGCATATATTCTTGAGAAACCTTGTCCTGAGACTCCTTGTTGTGAGAGGTACAAACTTACTAGACTACTTTGATTAAAGAACAAATTTTCAAGTGGCAAGATGATGATTATTTATAGAAGAATTATATTCTTGGAGGAAGGTCTAACAAATACTATGATCAATATTATATTAAGTTTAAATTTTCCAAGAATATTTGGGACAATCTTCAAGCTATCTATTTGGCAGAAGAGACGAGTTCAAAGAAATTTCTCGTTTCAAATTATATGGAGTTCAAAACAATTGATGAAAAATCAATTACTGAACAAGTACAAGAATTTCAACTTATAGCTAATAAAATTGCTATATCTGTAATTACTCTTGATGAAAACTTTCATGTTGGTGCTATTGTCTCAAAACCTCCTCCACCTTTAAAAGAGTATAGAAGTAAGCTCTTACACAAGAAGAAAGATTTGACTCTTGAACAATTATTATAACACTTGCAAATTAAACAAGAGACAAAATATCATGACAATAATACTTTGAAAGAATCCATCATGAAAGCTCATATTATTGAAGAAAAATCCACCAAGAAGAAACTTGACAATAAGAAATTACCAAAGGTAAAGAAAAATATGCATTTTAAGTATACTAATTCTAAATTGAATGAATGTTATCGTTGTCAGAAAATTGGCCACTATTGTTACACCCAGTAAAATTATCAAAATATCCCTAGATGAGAGATTGCACGCATAATGTGTATTTCTAATTTTTTTTTGAAAAATCTGAGGCCGAAATCGCGATCAACACAAAAAATTATGTGAAAAATGATCTTGATTGAATTTTAGAGCAACTGAATCAAAAGATAATTTTTTGGGGCAAAGACGAAATTCTAGAAAGTGTACGACAGGTCTGCCTCACGGACTTGTTGTGAATTCATATTTAATAGTGATTCCAATATTTTCTACGGGATTAGAAAATCAATCAAAATTTTTTTGATGAAAATTGTACTTGATTCGCTACTCGAACTTGGCTCACTATAGTACAAAATTTTTAATTTTTTTAGAGGCATTCCAAACTTTCTCCACCCCTCCTAAACTTATCCTACGACTTATACAAATCATTTTTAACTTAAAAAAGGCTTTTAAACCCATTCCTAAGCTTTCGATGCAATTCTACCAAAAGCTAAGGCTAAGGAGAGAAGGAGAATAGCTAGGGATTCGAGTGATTGGAGTACAAACCCTTGCGAACTGATCATCAAACTTTATCCCAGGTATGTAAGGCTACCTAAAGAGTTGGGTTGAGTTCACCCACGCGCCCTTTCATCCTCATGCTCGAGTTAGAGTATAGGAATTGAGTAGAGAAGTCGTATGATCTTAATCTTCGAGTTACTCTTATTACTTGTTGAGTTTGCATGCATACTTATGGATGAATTGATGAGTTGTATGTTGTTTAAAAGAATTGAAGCATTAATTTATGTGTGAAATTTATGAGTCCTTGTTGTATAGATTGAGTTGTGGTCATGACTCTGAGTGTCTGAGTTGAGAATTTTGAGCATGACTGATCACAAGGAGCATACTACTTATTTATACATATATAATGGGCATATTACATATTTTATATGATGAGCATGGTCTATTGAAGTTTAAATGACCATATGAGCTAGAGTCTTAAATAATTTGATGAGTTCGCATAGCATGCATGATTGATAGTCTTAATTGTTGATTTTTTGAGTGATTGGATTGAGCTTGATTGGAGTAAATCTAAAAAGTTGATTAGATTGATTGAGTTGAGCATATTTTAGGCTTGGGAGGAGTATTGAGCACCAATATGAGTATGAGATGGTAACGACTCCAACCCATAAACTACGTTGTTAGTGTAGGATGGTTGGTGCCATAAATTAAGGAGACTCTTGTCCTAAAAAGATGGACATTGATGTTGGATCTAAGAGAGAGTTGATCGTCTTTTACCTTGGAAAGTTTTGGACGATCATAGAAACAAAATCGCCTTCATTGTACATCACCAAATTAAAGGTGGTGGAAGTTATGTCGATTAAGATAAGCTCCCAAGAAGCACATGATATGACTTGAAATATTTTTTTAAACAAGTTGTATAACATTGAGTTTACTTTCAAAGCGTAACTTTATTTTTAAACCTGCATATTTGTTGGGTTATGCCATGGATTGTTGAGTTGATTGTTGAGTCGAGTTGATTGATTGGTGTCCAAGCTTTACTTATTTCTTGAGCCATTTTATATACTAATATATTTCATGTACTGATGTCTATTTAGGGTTGCATCATTAATAATGCAGATACAAGTGATAGAGGACTTCAGCAAGCACATCATTGAACTCCAGTGTTCTACTTCCAGAGTTGGTGAGCCCTCTTTGCTATTCGGAGGAGCCTTTTTCTTGATTACGTTGAGTAGTTATATTTATTCTTTTGAGGTAGACTGGGGCTTGTCTTGGCACCTTCTAGCTGAGCATAGAGGCTTCATAGACATTGAGTAGACAATGTTGATCGTTATTTCTTTTCAACTATTGTTTATTAGAAATTTCTAATTATATAAAGATTTGGTTATGTAGTTTACTTCACAGTCTTTTCTTTGAGTATTTTTTTCCGTTGTTAAGTATGATGTGATAATGAGGCCAGGTGGTTCTTTTGGGGAATCGACAATAGTTCTTTGAGTGTCGACTATGCCAAGGGTACCCTCCCGAGGCGTGACACGTGATTATAAAATTCTTAAAGCTGAAAAGAAGAAAGAAGAAGAAAACAATAACAAAAAGAATGAACGCATGGCGATGGTCACAAAACTTTCATAGCAAGAGATTAAGCGAAATGGTGGATAGACACTGGTGTAATTCATCATATATCTGGTGATCAGAATATTTTTACTATCCATGAATTTGTGGGGGACAATAAAATTTTGTATACGGAAAACTCGTCCTCTGCTAAGATTGTGGGAAAAGGAACTATTGAATTAAAATTCACTTCTGAAAAAATAATCACATTGATGGACGTGTTGCATGTTCCTGATATTCAAAAGACCTTGGTATCAGGTATGCTTCTTTCAAAGCATGGGTTTAAAATAATTTTTGAGGTGGATAAATTTATTTTGTCCAAAAATAACATGTTTATTGGCAAAGGTTATGCTACAAATGAAATATTCAAACTCAATATTGAAAATAAAAATATTCCTGCTTATGTTGTGGAGTCTCTACACTTATGGCATGAATGTCTTGGTCATGTGAATTATAGATCAATTCAACTTATGGTAAATAATGGATTAATTAAAAATTGTGAAAGGGATCATACTACTACGTATCTTACTTGTAGTAAATGTAAAATAACAAAGAAATCTGTTAAGACTATTGAAAGGATATTCACACTTTTAGAATTAATCCACATTGATATTTGTGAGATGAATTATGTATCACATCATGAAAAGAGATATTTTATTACTTTCAACGATGATTACTCAAGGTATACATATTTTTTTTTCCATTGAAAATAAAGATGACGCATTTGATGCTTTTAGAACATATAAAGCAGAAGTTGAAAGTAAATTGTAAGGACCTGGACGTTGCATGACCTCATTGGAGCTTAAAAATTTTGGTTTTGAGAAGCTTTGGACCAAGATAATGCCCCATAGAAGCCCTCACGATCCGTTTGAGGTCACACGGCCATTGGAACCTCCATGGAGTGACCCTTGGCATTAAAAGGAGTGTTTGGCCCTTAAACATGGAGTTTTAAACTAAGGCATACCACATTTAACCCTTCATGGTCCGTGTGACACCTCACGGACCGTGTAGTGGGTCGTGTGGTGGCCTTAGTCTTGAATTACCACCATTTGGGACGACCAAGTATAGGGGTACGACCAAGTATACGGTTCTTATGGCCTCCCATATGGCTTCTAGGATAAAATTTTTCTAAGTATGAAATCATCATCTCGAAACTTTATCATGGAATATTTTTCTAAGGGAGGTGGTACGGTAGCCTCACAGTCTGTATAGCCTTGTACGGTCCATGTCGCCTTCTGTGAGGATGATTTCGTTGAAAAATTCTAAGTATGAAATTTCCATTTCGGACTTTCATCAAGTGAAATTTTTCTAAGTGTTAGATCACGAACCATGCATACGGTCCCGTGACCTTACACGATCCGTACGAGTGACCCTGAGATGAAAATATTTAATTTTTTAACTCATTTCATTAATGGCTTTTTCATAATTACGATTTATCCTAAAGGTCTTTTGTGACTTCCTATGCTACCTAAAAACTTTTCAATGACCTAAACCTTATTTCTCTCATCCAAATTCATTCCTCATATTTAAAAATTCTTTTAAGTCTCTCTTAAAGAACTCTACTGGTAATTAAGCTTGGGAATCAAGGAAAGTCTCATTCTTCTTCAAATTTCTTGTTGAATCTTCTTCATTAACTAAGATATGTGGGATTGATTCTAGGTCCCTTTCATCCAAGAAGACCCAAACTATTTTACATTCAATTTCATGGAATTTTAGCTTACTTTAAATTTAGATTTTGAATATTATTGTTTATTGAATTTAATTGAAACATGGGTTATGCTCTATTCATGATTTATGTTGATTTAAGCCCTAATAAGATAAGTTATGAATGTGCATGTCCCCTTTACATCTTCATTTGTGCATAGTTAATCTATATTATGATTGAAATGTGAAATTTGCTTATATCTTTACTTCAATTTCATAATGTTTTGTTGATTTAAGTTTGAATCTCAATTACTCATGCTATTCTCATCTTATTCATAGAATATGTGTTCATGAGTATTGAGTTTTATGAAGATTATGAAGTGGGTTAAGTCCAAATATGTTTATATATATGATTTTGATATGATATTGATTATGCCAAGAATGTGATCACACAAAAGTCTATTGTTATAGCTCTTTGAGCATTTTGGGTGTTTGCACCAAATGTTATGTAAATGAGTTATTCCGATGCATAAGTATCATGATTATGAACTATGATTTGGCTTTTGAGCCTAAATGTGCATTTAAAGGATTTGAAATGACTATTGCCTATTTTGTAAGCATATTTTATTATACGTATTCTCGTGAGATATTTTGACTTAGCACCGATGGATTGGGGGCATAAGGGCTATCCCCAAAGGACCTCTCCCTTTTCTTAAACTATATGCCAGCATAGGTATATAGTAGTATTACCAATAAGACTGAGTCGTAAGGAATGATTACACATTTTGATATGATATGATATGTTTTGATATGGAAATCCTTCCAAAAAGCATGGTCGTAAGGAAGGTGTCCATCATGCCAAAAAGATACGATCGTAAGGTGTGGTGTAGATTACCCTTGGCAAGTAATCTTGTTCTACCGATGGGAGGTCTACATTGGACTAATTCATATAATAGCTTGCATGGATTTGATTTTGTCGGTTATAGTCCATCCCCATTCTATATGGCATTTGTGCATTTCGGCATCATTGATATCATTGCATATCGTATACTATATCTCTTACTATATATCTCTTTCTATATTACATGCCCTTGTCATCTAACATTGAATGGAGGTTTGGTAAGTCACATGCATTTCATGCTCGATACTTAGTACATTTAAACATACTAAAGCATATTTTTGCCTACATGATCTAACCATGTAGGGACCGAGGACTTCATTCATCCACAGTACGATGTCTAGCTTGGATCTTGAGATTTTCTTATTGTGCTGAGTCCTATCTTCTAAGGACAAACCATCATTCCTCTACCTATGGTGTCTTTATTTATGTTATTTACTTTAAGGGTAAGCTCGGGTATGTCTTGGCCCCCATCCTATCTTATGACTAGAGGCATTGTTGGACATTTTGTAAACTCCTTTACGATTATATGCTAAGTGTCACGTTTGGAGATTATGCTTATGGCTTTGGCTACCTATTGGTTAATGTTATGTGAATTGGTTAGGAGCTTTTATGATATGGTTATATATATGATGTGAAAGATCCTAAGTCCCGAATTGCCCCCATAGAGTGAGTCATATTTACCCTTCCCTTAGTATTTATGTGCTAAATGTTTCGTGAATTCACATTTCTCTCATTTCCTATGACATATCCATAGCATAAGTCTTACTCTCTCGTCTCATAGAATTATGTGTTTACCATTTGATTACGCTTTCGAACCGATGATGTGAATATGAATACTTAAGGCTTGTTTGGGGACTCTAGGGTTCCTATTTGGCATGTCACTCCTAGGCCCTAGGTCCGAGTAGTGACAAGATTTGTATCAGAGCACTAAATTTATAAATGATCCTCACAGTCCAACATGGCCATGTCAAGTAGAGTCCTATTCATAGGTATAAAGTGCATCACGCCTATAAGTGGGAGGCTATGATGGCGTTTTAGAAATTGTCTCACCTCTTTATGTCTTATGTCATGCGATGGATTATATGTTTGGTTTCCTTATCTTGATGGTGTCCTTGCTCCCTTACAGAAGATACCTCGAGGAAGAGCTCCCTTACGAAGACCAACCTTGGCTAATAAGGGTCAAACACCTCAAGGGCCTATGGAAGAGCCCATCTCTAATGGAAAATTTTGTACGGTCTTTGTTATGCTTACCCAGATGGTGACTTCTCAAACTAGGTAGGCTAATCTTCCTCGGGATCCCGCCCTCGCTTCTAGGGTGAGAGATTTTACCCGGATGAATCTTTCAGAGTTTTGTGGGTTAAAGGTTGATGAGGATGCTCAAAAGTTCATTGATGAGTTCATTAAAGTGTTGACTATTATGGGTGTCACTTCTAAGGAGAAAGCTGAGTTGGCTACTAATCAGTTGAAATATGTAGCCCAAGTGTGGTACACCCAATAGTCGATGGAGAGAGTTTGTGGTAATGTTGTTAATTAGGAAGAGTTCATGTTCACCTTTCTAGATCATTTATTTCAACTTGAGCTTAGGGAAGACAAGATGACTGAGTTTATCAACCTCAAATAGGGTGTCATGAGTGTGAGGGAGTATAGCTCAAGTTCACTAAGCTCTAAGTATGCTCTTATGCTTATGGCTGACCCCTATGCAAGAATGCACAAGCTTATCTCTTGTATCTCTGGCTTGTTTGTGAAGTAGTGTCGAACAGCTATACTTATTTAAGATATGGACATCTCTAGGATCATGGTATATGCTGAGTAAATTGAAGGGGAAAAACTCAAGGAGAAGAGATTGCATGATCCTAAGAGGGTCCATTATGATGGTGGGTACTCCAACTCCAAGGGTGGTGGTTGTGGCCACTTCCAATAGGGTAAAGGTTCTAATATTCGGGTTGCTAATTCTAGGTTTCCTCCTCCTAAGGCACCAGTTAGTTGTGGTCCATGGTTTCCTCAATTGACAAGTATGGAAGGAATCACTCAGGCACTTGTTGGAGAGAGATGGGTGCATGTTTTGGGTGTGATGACAAGAACCACAAGGTTTCTAATTATTGTAAGAATGCTCAAAGAGGATAAGGTTAATTGTCTCAAGGTAGGGAAGGCCAGAAAAATTCTCCCCAACGTGTTGCCCCGAGGAACAATAGGTTCTATGCTCTTTATACTCCTTAGCAAGTTGAGGAGGCTCCGAATGTTGTGACTGGTATGTTAAAAGTCTTTGATTTTGATGCCTATACTTTGCTTAATCTGGGTGCAAATTTATCTTTTGTGACTCCTCTGTTGGCTTTAAGTTTGGTTTAAGTCCCGAAATTTTGAAGGACCCCTTTTTAGTGTATACCCCCATGGGTGAATCTATTGTTGGTCACAGAGTTTATCGGGGTTGTTCTATTTTTGTGTTGCATAAAGTCTTTTTGTGTGATCTTTGGAACTTGAGATGTTTGATTTTGATGTGATCCTCAGGATGGAATGGTTTCATGCTTCATTTGTCTCTATAAATTGCAGGACCTGAAAGGTCAAGTTCCAACTTTCAGATGAGCCCGTTCTTTAATGGAAGGGTAGTGACTCCGCTATTAAAGGTTGGTCTATTTACTACCTTAAGGCCCAAAAGATGACCTCCAAGGGGTGTATATACCATATTGTAAGGGTCAAGGATATGGAGTCCAAATTGCCTACTTTTGAATTGATTCCGATGGTAAATGATTTTTTTGGATGTATTCCTCAAAGACTAGCCCAGTATTCCTCCCGAAAGGAAAGTAGACTTTCGCTTAGATCTTCTCACAAATACTTAACCTATCTCCATTCCTCCTTATTGTATGGCACCGATAGAGTTGAAGGATTAGTTAAAGAATTTTTTGGAGAAGGGTTTAATTAGGCCAAGTATATCTCCATGGGATGCTCTAGTATTATTTGTAAGAAAGAAAGATGGATCTTTTTGGATGTGTATTGATTATAGGCAATTGAATAAGGTAACCATCCAAAATAAGTATTTGTTGCCTACAATTGAATAAGGTAACCATCCAGAATAAGCATTTATTGCCTAGAATTGATGACCTATTTGATCAACTTTAAGAGGTTACCCATTTCTCAGAGATTGACCTTCATTCCGGTTATCATCAGTTGAAAGTTAGGGAGTGTGATATTCCCAAGATGGCTTTTTAGACTAGATATGGACACTTTCAATTTGTGGTGATGTGATTTGGTTTAACTAATGCTCCAGCCGTACTTATGGATCTTATGAATAGGGTGCTCAAGCTATTTCTCTATAGTTTTATGGTTATCTTCATCGATGATATTCTTATTAATTCTCGAAGTAAGCGGGAGCATATGGATCATTTGAGGTTGGTTCTCCAAACCTTGAGAAAGAAGAAGTTGTATGCTAAATTTAGTAAATGTGAGTTTTGGTTGGGTGAAGTAGCTTTTATTGGTCATGTGGTGTCCGATGATGGTATTAAGATTGACCCAAAGAAGACCAAAGCTGTGAAGAGTTGGCCTAGACCATTGACTCCTATGAATATTTGGAGTTTTCTTGGGTTGGCTGGCTATTATAGGAGGTTTGTTGAGGTGTTCTCATCTAGTGCATCTCCATTGACTAAGTTGACCCAAAAGAAAGTTAAGTTTGTATGGTCGGATCAATGCGAGAAAAGTTTCCAGACCTTAAAGGATCAACTTATATCGGCCCTTATTTTGACCTTAGTAAATGGCTTAGATGGGTTTGTGGTGTATTATGATGCTTCTCGGATGTGGTTGGTTGTGTACTTATGCAATATGATAAGGTGATAGCTTATGCATCAAGGCAGTTAGAGATGCATGAGTATAATTACCCGACTCATGATCTTGAATTAGAGGCAGTGATTTTTGCTTTGAAAATTTGGAGACACTATTTATATGAGGTACATGTTGATGTTTTCACCGATCACAAGAGTTTGCAATACGTATTCACTCAAAGGGATATTAACTTGAGGCAAAAGAGATGGTTGAAACTCCTTAAGGACTACTATATGAGTGTACAATATCATCCTGGCAAGGCGAATATTGTAACCGA
The DNA here is from genome assembly GCA_025642045.1 of Solanum sejunctum. Lineage (NCBI taxonomy): Eukaryota > Viridiplantae > Streptophyta > Magnoliopsida > Solanales > Solanaceae > Solanum > Solanum sejunctum. Next base: position 2,726 of record JAOTQJ010078412.1, on the reverse strand, counting down.
TGCTCTTACTAGAATATCTATGGGAAGTATGACTCATGTTGAGGAAGAGAAGAAAGAGTTGGCAAAGGATGTTGATCGACTAGCTAGGTTAGGTGTTAGGTTGGCCAACTCTAATGATAGTGGTATTCATGTTCAAAATGGGCTCGAATCTTCGATTGTTGTTGATGTAAAGGCTAAGCAAGATTTAGGTCAATCATTGGTTGAATTAAAGAAGTTGATTGCCAAAAATAGAATACAGGTGTTCTCCCAAGGGGGGAGATGGTGTGCTTTAGTATTAAGACCAGTTATGTGTTCTAGAGGTGGATGATCTTAGGAGGGTAATCATGAGTGAAGCACATAACTCTCATTATTCTATTCATCCGTGATCTACCAAGATGTATTAGCATTTGAGGGAGGTGTATTGACGGAATGGTATGAAGAAGGATATAGCCAAGTTTATATCTGAATGCCCTAATTGTCAATAAGTGAAGGTAGAGACCAAAGGCCTAATGGTTTGACTCAAGACATTAAGATCTCTACTTGTAAGTGAGAAAATGTGAATATATATTTTGTGGTTGGTTTGCCTCGAACCCGAAGGCAATTTGACTCCATTTGGGTTATCGTTGACCAGATGACTAAGTCGGCTTATTTCTTACTAGTTAGACAACTTTTGGTGCCGAAGAATGTGCAAGCTTGTACATCCAAGAGTTTTTGAGGTTGCGTGGTATCCTTAGGTCTATCATATTGTATCGAGGTATCACTTTTCACTATTGGAGGTCATTTCAAAGAGAACTTGGTACTAAGGTGAAGTTGAGCACCACCTTTCATTCTCAAACTGATGGACAATCTAAAAGGACAATTCAAACCTTGGAGGATATTTTGAGGGCTTGTGTGTTAATGTTCAAAGACAATTGAGATGACCACCTTCCACTCATTGAGTTTGCTTATAATAATATCTTTCATGCTAACATTGGTATAGCACCGTTTGAGGCTTTGTATGGTAGGAGATGTAGATCTCCAGCAGAGTGATTTAAATTGGGAGAAATGGATTTGATTGTCCCGTATTTGGGATTAGAGGCTATGGAGAAAGTGAAGTTGATTAGAGAAAGGTTGAAAATGACCCAAAGTTGTCAAAAGTCCTATTTGGATGTTAGGAAGAGGAACCTTGAGTTTCATATTGGTGATGGGGTGTATGTGAAGGTCTTACCTATGAAGGGTGTGATTTGTTTTGGCAAGAAGGGCAAGCTAAGTCCTCAGTATGTAGGCCCTTAATAGATTGTTGAGAAAATTAGGAATGTGACCTATAAATTGGAGTTGCCTCTAGATTTGAGCTCTATTCACCCTGCCTTCTATGTGTCTATGTTGATAAAGTTGGTTGGTGATCCTAGTGCTATTGTGCCTTTGGAAGGTATTGAGGTTGAAGAGAACTTGTCGTATGAGGAAGTTCCGGTGGAGATTTTGGATAGGTAGGTAAAGTGGCTTCGTAATAAGGATGTGGCTTCGGTTAAGGTACTTTGGAGGAATAAACATGTGGAGAGTGCTACATAGGAGGCAGAGTAGGAGATGATAAAATGATACCCCCATCTTTTCCATTCTAGTCAAGCTTAAGGTATTAGGTTCTTCCTTTTCCCAAGTGGTCCTAACTATTTCATTCTTGAGTCTCATGACATAAGATGCATACATATGCACCAAAATAATTTTCATGGTGTTTTGAACAATTTGAATACATTTTAATATGAGTTGTAATGACTTTATGATTTTCAAGTAATGAAAATACATTGTATCTTGTGATTGAAAGTTTCATTCTCTAACTCGAGCCTTTCAAGCCTTCTCTTGTACATTCGAGGATGAATGTTCCCAAAGGGAGATGATGTAAGGACCTGGACGTTGTACGATCTCATTGGAGCATGAAAATTTTTGTTTCAGAAGTTTTGGACCAAGGTAGCACCTCATGAGAGCCCTGGAGGTCCGTGTGAGGTCAAACGACCAATGTGGAGCCTTCATGGAGTGACCTTTGGCCTTAATAGGAGTGTTTGACCCTTACACATAGAGTTTTAAATTAAGGCACACCACACAAGGACCCCTCACGGTCCGTGTGACACCTCACGAATCATGTGGTAGGCTATGTGGTGGCCTTAGTCTTGAAATACCACCCTTTGGGACCAAATATAGGGGTACGACTAAGTATACGGTCCATACAAGGTGGTACGATCTGTATGGCCTCTAGTACGACTTTTGGAATGAAATTTTTCTAAGTATGGTATCACCATCTCGGAAATTTATCGTAGAATTCTTTTCTAAGGGAGGTGGCACGGGTAGCCTAACTGCTCGTGTAGCCTTGTACAGCCCGTGTGGCCTTCCATGAGGATAATTTTGTTGAAAAATTTGAAGTACGGGATTATCATTTTAGACCTTTGTCAAGTGAAATTTTTCTAATTATCAGATCATGGACCATGTATACGGTCCTTATGGCCTTACACGGTCCGTATGAGTGCCCCTGAGACGAAAATATTCAATTTTTCAACTCGTTTCATTAATGGAATTTTCGTAATTACCATTTATCCTAAAGGTCTTTTGTGATTTCCTATGCTACCTAAACACTTCCTAATAACCTTAACCTTATTCCTCTCATTCAAATTCATTCCTCACATTTAAAAATTCTCTCAAGTCTCTCTCAAAGAACTCTAGTGGGAATTAAGCTTGGGAATCAAGGGAATGCTCATTCTTCGTCAAATTTCTTGTTGAAT
>JAOTQJ010078401.1:0-12722 GCA_025642045.1 Solanum sejunctum | reverse complement strand
TATATATACACACACAGTGGCGGATCCAGAAAGTTAGTGTTGTCAGTGGATTCGATCCTACCTATGAGATTTCTTGTTCACTAGATATTTATATATATATATATATATATATATATATATATATATACATATCTTCTTTAGTTAATTAATCTAATTTAACTACAAAAAATAATTGACCTGACTCTCAAAAAGTAAAAAATATAAGTAACTATTCTGGATGGAAGGAGTAAATATTTTGTAATTTTTGCACTATATTTTTCAATTTGTTTTTTAATAATCTATTGAATAGTAGTATAACTTACACAAATTCCATACTTTTTGGAGCTAATTTCAACTAATACCAACTTTTTTAAAAATTATCGAAACTTTCTTCTTTTTGATACAAAAAATAAAATCAATGATACATGTCGAAAAGGTAGGAGCATTAAGAGATTTTAACTATAATTCATGGAGAAATAGGGATTATAATTTGTATCAATAGGTGTTGCAGTTTTGTATCATTTAAGGAATTCTTATAATTTTTTAAAAGAGTCGGGATTATATGAAATTATGTAAACATAAATTGTGTATTTCTGTAATTTTTCCTAAATAGTATTACAAGAAAATGAGGCCTCCTAAAACTTGGGCCTAAAGCAATGGCCTTAGATGCCTTACGGTTCATGTGGCCCTGCTCTTTTTTCTTATCCGTTTTCTTTTTTTATAGTGTTATTATTTAGAAAAATTACAGAAATCCCGTATTATGTTTAAATATTTTCAAATATTCTCTACCTTTTCTATAAATTACTAAAATTCTTGTTTTCTTATTTATGTCTAATTCACTCAGAAAAGCATAACTTTTATGTATAATGGAATCTTTCTGCTCAAATTTGCTATTTCTTAAAGGTAAGCTTCAGTGATAGAAGAGAGAAGAAGAAGAAGAGATAGAACTCTTCCCCTAATTTATCCTCTCTCTCTCTTTCACCGCCGCCATGAACGGAGCTGCCGACACTCAAGAAGAAGAGTCAGTCGGAGTTCAGATCCAGCAGAATAGGAGGCTATCGGATTTGTTGGAGTTGGGTGAGTCAGTCGGAGTTCAGATCTCGCATTTGTTGACTCTATGTTTGATTCCTATAATGATTGTGATTTTGATTGAAGTTTCACAAATGAATCCTGATGATGGTTACATTTGAAGTATAAGTTAGTCTCTGTAATTATTTATTTGGTTGTTTTGGTTTTTAGATTTTGTTTAACCAAGAATCATCCAATAATAATATATCATGTGTTAAGATACTCTGCATTGAATACAAATAAGTTTTCACAAAAATGAATCAAGATATGTAATACACCACATGCTTGAGTCAATTCATCAAACAACTTATATAGGTTTGTATAACAATGGATCATACAATATGATTCATTGTTTCACAAAAATGAATCGAGATATACGATACACTACATGCTTGATTCAATTCATCAGACAACTTATATAGGTTTTATAACAATGGATCATACAATATGATTCATTATTTCACAAAAATGAATCAAGATATATGATACATCACAAGCTTGATTTTATTCATCAGACAACTTATATAAGTTTGTATAACGATAGATCATATAATATGATTCATTGCAATAAAATAGTTTAACACATGGTTAGTTCACTACATCAGATATTGATTACAATGAATCATGACTTATGAATCATATATGAGTGTCAGTGTATCCACATAGTGGCCAGTGTATCCGCATAACTTATATAGGTTTATATAACAGTGGATCATATAATATGATTCATTGCAATAAAATAGTTAATATGCGTCTGATTCACTGCATCAAATATTGATTACAATGAATCATAACTTATGAATCATGTATGGCTCCAGAGTATCCAAAAATTGGTAGGTTATCCACATAATTATTTTTTATGGAATTTTTGTAAATATAGAAAAGATTGAGATAAAATAAATTTTTTTTACTTCAATATAGAATTTATGTAAGTTATATTTATTATTTTAGCTTATTTTTACAACTGATAAGAAACAGTTAGAAAGATTAAATTGTAAGTGATTTATTTATTTCACAAGAATTTACTTAAATGATAATTTAAAATTATTTTTGAAAAGCTTTATTATTTATTAAAAAGAGCATTCGCAATGTTTCTTACTTAGGTTGATTTGTAAGAGTAGACACTTGGCCTCTTGTAGGAATTTGGTTAGCCAAGTATCCTAACACATGGCATGCTTTTGATTTCTTATGAGCTTATAAATAGCCTTTTTCTTACCAACAATTCATACACTTGAAAAGAACAAAGAAAATAGAAATATTTTGCGCTCTCTCCCCACGTACTCTCTTTCTCCTCCAACCTAATTTTCTTTTAGTTAACAAATTATGACTTTTTCATCTCTATTACTCTAAATTATCTTACTAATATTTTGCTAATTCTTGTATCTTCTGTTCAAACATAGAAGCTTGTTTAATTTTGGGAAAATATTCTATCTCGTTGAAATGGTTTTTTAGGAGAGTGTCCAATTAAAATTAAGTATTAATTTAAACTATTTAAAATATTATAATGGTAATAATTTTTATTTAAATATTATTATAAGAATATCTTTTTAGTTTTCAGTATTTTATATTTTGTTAAATATTAAGTTATATTCTTGTGATATTATTAATCACTCACAATTTCCCCAACAAAAATTGTGTGAAGAGTTAATTGGTTTAAAATGAGACGTAATTTTGTAAGAATAGAGAGAGAGAAAGAAACTGATGTTACTATTTTATTAAAATAAGAAGTCGTCATACAACATAATACTGACCTCATAACACCATATCTCCATTTTCATGCCTTAGATCTTTGGAAATATTTCTCTTTTCTATTCACCATTAAGTAATATTATTATATTGAAATAATTAAACGAATTAATAGATAACTAATTGTACATCCTCAAGTTCTCTTCTCTATGTTATACTCGTCAATAAAGAAAAAATTATTGGATAATGTATTGGATGGACTATTGGAATTATTATCATTGATGATAGTATGTATGAAGGAATAATGTGTTATTTACTTAGGCATCATGGATCATTCAATAAATGTCAGTTTTTTCAACCCTAATATTAATATTTTGTAATTTTTTTTAAAGAATTACGTCCGAAACGTATTAGCTACAATTAGGGATAAGATCTTCTGTAAAAGATTCATCTGGCTTAAATATATTTTAAAAGGTCCAAGAAAAGAGAAAAAAAGGATAAGTGAAGATAGAATTTGGATGAAACTTTATGCGACTATCTGCAATTTAATCATCTTAAAAAAGTAAAATCTAGAGTCAAAGAGAAAACATTAAAGTCTTAAAGTCTTAAAGAGATTTCTGAAAGACTTTAGAACATTATGGATAGTACTTGAAGCTCCTTAGAAGATTCTAAAATGTTGAAAGAAAACCTTGCATATATTTGGAGAAGTGTATAACAATGGAATTAAGCGTTGGAAGCACTTAGAATTCTTTAGATATCTAGAATATTTTAGAGGAAGGATAAAAGTGTAAATATTTAAAAACTTAGAGTAATTATAAATTACAGTTTGCCTCTAGTTAGTAGTATAAATAGAGGATCCTCATTTGTACAAATCAACCAAGAAAATTGTAAGCAGTCCTTTAAAGTTATAATGAGTCTTCTTTCTTAAAGCTCTTGTCTTCTTAATCTAGAACTCTCTTAACAATCGAGTTGAAAAAGCTTACTTGTATTTGCAAGATCATGTAAGAATCGTTAGCAAATCGATAATTTTTGCAGGGAGTCATAGCAAGAGTTCTAAGTTTGTGACAAAGTTGTACCAGAGCAGGTTGATCTACTAAAGGAATATGGCAAGTGAGAGAGACTTTGATGCATCAATGCTGGCAACGTTAGAACGGATATTGGCAAGAAGTCACGCAAGGGGAAAAAAACTCCAAGAAGAATGAGCTCCTCCAAGAGGAACGAGGAGCTGCCGATCAAGCTGACACCAAGCGAGGCCATAACATCTCACTCACTCTCGGCCATCTAAGTGAGTGATGATGAACGTGGTGAGAAACCAGTAAACATCACATCCATCATGGAGTAGATAGCGAGGGTGGATGCTACCAGGTAAACGATGGAGATCCTTGGCAAATGCTTGAACCATGTCAATGGCAAGTTTATGACCCTGGAGGAGTTCACCCTTGAGGAGAACGACAACATCTGGAAGGAGATGGGCGAGCATCAACCTGCAAATTTGAGATGAAGAAGACCATCACTTCTATAAAGTGCTAGCTCATAGAGGCGTTGAGCAGGATAGAGACCATGAGTGCTAACATGGATACCATAAGCGCCAACATAGAGGCCATGAGTACCAGGATGAAGGCACTTGAGGAAGGCATGGCATAGGGTAGATGTTTTGCACCTACCGGAGAATGGGAGGCCATGATCGAGACTCCCAAACTGCTGGTGTTCAAGGGCATTCGTGATGCGCAAAAGGTAGAGAATTTTCTTTGGCACTTGGAGAAATACTTTAAGTGTAAGAAGGCGAAGAATGATGAAACAAAGATCAACATCATCGTGCTATACATAATGGAGATGGCTATGTTATGGTGGAAGAACAAAGAGTCAGAGATAGGGAAGGGGCTATGCATCATTAGTACTTGGGAGTAGTTCAAGAATGAGTTCAAAAAGGGATTTCTTCCCCAACGTCATTTATGAGGCCAAGCAGAAGTTCAGGGAACTAACGCAGACAGGTAGCATAAGGGCTTACATGAAAGAGTTCACTACCCTCATGTTTCAAATCCCCAACCTTACAGATAAAGATATGATATTCCACTTCATGGACGGCCTACAAAATTGGGCCAAGATAGAGTTGGAATGCCAAAATGTTAAGACTATTGACGAGGCCATCACACAAGCAAAAGCTTTGACAGAATCTTGACACAACATGCATGATAGAGACTTAAAAGAGGAGTTGACTGGTAATCATAACAAAGGTGGGGGAGATGGTGGCAAAGGAAAGGGTTAGCAGCTACATCCCAAGCATCATGATGCCTATAAGCATGATGAGAAGAAATTCGAAAGCCATACATTTCTTGAAAGTATTAAACAACTGACTTCATGGTTAAATTATCATCAACAGGAAACCTGAGCAAAGTAACAATGAGCATATTAGGCTAACCTAAGCTCTAGTACTCTTCGGAATGAATATATTATAATGTTTGGACCAACTCTATGAGCCATGGATGATTTCACAAGCCGCAGAGGGGTTTCATAATTGATATCCAGTGAAGGTCCTATTTTCTTAAGTTGCATACACAAACTGTCAAACGAGTCATAGAAGATTGTACGAGTCATGAATTGAATTCGTGCCTTGGGGATCAGATTTTGCCAAGTTTTTGGAAAGCTGTCAGACGAAACCCTATACGGGCCATAAGTCTGATACGTCCCATCAAAAGGACTCATAGGAGTAACATTAGTTTTTGAAGAAGGAAGAGTATAAAGTCTAGGGAAGGGCTTAGGGTGAGGGATTTTACAAGAATGAATCTTCTAAAATTTCATGGCTTTAAGGTGGAGAAAGATCCCCAATAATTTATCAATGAGGTGTACAATTCTGCACTACCCTTTGCATCTTCTTCTTGGGTTCTTCTTGACTACCAAAGTTTCCATTTTTCCTCTTCCTATTGCTTGATGACTCTATACAGAAAACCTAGAAACGACAAACTTAACATTAGCATAACTAAACACAAACATATGAGAGTAAAAGCAAAGACATAAGAAGTTTTCTTTGGTTGATAAGGTGATAGCAAAACAAGATCTTGAACATCCTTGCTTGAGTTTAAGGCCTTGGTGAAAGAAGGAAAAATAGAGGTTTTCTCTTGAACAAAAGTACTAGAGATGTAGATTTGGTTATTCAAATCCAAAATCACTCAAAATAAAAAGAAAACTAGAAAACATCATATCATAATACACAATATGCATAGTCATATCTAGGGAATAAGCACAAAAAATGATTGATTGATCAATGCATATATATAAAATTATTTTTATTATATATAAATTTTATAATTTTTCACTGAAGGACACGACATAACCTAGAAATGCAATCTCTTTCAACTAAAATTCACACTTCTCATACTTATCATACAACTTATCTTCTCTCAATTTTTGTAGTACTAGCTATTGTTGTTAGATAAGAGAAACTCCCAGAAAGTTCCTACTTCGAGTACTCTGAGTCGAGTTAAGTTGAGTTGAGTTATGAGCTTTGAGTGGTATTAATGGGTCACTTACCTACTCTTTATCCTTGCTTTAGATAGACATTTAGCATTTTGATTGGGTATATTTGATCACGCCCAAGTTACACTTGGTCTTTCTTCTCCTTCACCACCACTACTAGAGATGATGCAGATCCATTATGCATAAGACTCCCCCTTCACCAGATTCGTCCAATTGAACTCCCAATCCTGCCAGACATTATGAATTGTTACACTTCTTCTTATTCCAATTCGTGCAATACCATTCAACTCTCTGAAAGCTCTCTTCTAATTCATGGGTCATGCATTTACAAAATTGTGATCATAGGTTGCAGGCTGGCTTCTCTATTGTTGGGTTATGATAAGTCCCATCATAACTTGTAAAGTTAGGTCATGACAAAAACTATTTGATTTTCTGGTAACTAAAAAGTTTAATAGGACATATCTCAATAATAATAGTAGGGATCAATGTATTTTACCCCCTTAAAAACTATTCTGATAAGTCAAGATAAATTAATTATTCTAAGATTGTCGTTGAATATATCTTGTATCTTCAAAACTTTTATATGGGGCCTATAGAAGTTACCAAATTGTAGTGAGGGTTTGACCTTGCTCTTCATGACAATCATATCAATACAATATTTACATGAAAGTTGCTAGCATTTAGCATTGTCGAGTTCTGAAATTCAAAGCTCGCAATGCACAATACGAAAAAGGTTTTAAGTACTACATATGCAGTGGCACACATAGCTATAAGAAGTGCCCTAAACTGAAGAGCTTTGGTACCATATTGTGGGAATAGAGGGAGTCGAAGGCACAAGAACAAGGGGAAGAATCGGACATAATGTGTGTAGGCATGATTGGGCTTTACGGAGCCGTCACAAAACAACCAGAAAAGCCAAAGGAGTATAGTCCACAGTACGTATACATCACAATCAATGGAAGAACTACTCGTGTCATGGTCAACACAGGCGCAGAGCTAATATCTTGACCACATTTGTGATGACAAGGTTGGGATTGAGGTATAACCCAAGTGATTCTCGCCTCATGACTGTTAATGCACTAATGACTCCTGTATGCAGAGTTGCTTAGGGAGTCGACATAATGTTGGGAAAGTGGCATGGTAAGACAAACTTTCATGTAACTTTAATAAAACGCTTTAATATAATTTTGGGAAGGAGTTTTTCTAAAAGTGTCACGCAGTGATCAACTCTTACCTCCAACAAAACTCCTGGTCATTGAGCAAGGGGTTCCTGTATGGTAGCTTTAATCAAGGTGCCCAAGTTATAGGAAAAAGCTCATCTGTCAGCCTTGCAACTTGTGGAGGGGTTCAAGGATGAAAAGCCATTATCGTGTTCTACGCTCGCTATGAGGAGAAGTCAGGAGAGGAAAAGCCACCGAAGTAAGTCAAGCAGGAATACAGATAGACAACCGTAAGAATATTCCTTGCATGCTAGAAAATACAATCTCCAGAGAGGATCACATGGAAACGACACAAAGACCTGTAGCAGTTGGAAAAGAGTCTGGAGTTTCTACTATCGTATTACGCCAAGGATGTCACTACATCAGGTGAGAAAGAGTATGACGACCCGCTATTTAATCATCTTAAAGAGGAAAAAAATCTAGAGAGAAGGAGAAGAAAGTAGAATCTTGGAGAGGTTTCCAAAAGACTCTAGAACATTACGGATAACACTTGTAGCTCCTTAGAAGACTCTAGAATACTGAAGGAAAACCTTGTGTACACTTGGAGAAGTGTAGAACAATGGAGTCAAGTCTTGGAAACAATTAAAATCCTTTAGATATGTAGAATATTCTAGAGGGTTATGCATGGTTATGTATTTCACGAGATATGACTTAGCACCAAGAGGACATTAGTAGATCCCATTGTCCTATAGCTACATGTTATCATAGGATGATGATGATATTTATATGCTTATAAAATGTGCTAATGGATCCATATAGATTTTTAATGAAAACTCACCATCTAGGATAAAGGCTAAAGGGCAGGGTCAAAAATAATGGATTCTCAATGTGCTAGGATAGAGCCCATAGGGTAAGGGTTAGATCTACCTTGGTAAAGTAAACTCCTCTTTTTTTAGTGTAGAGGGAACATCGAGATTCCATGTAGTAGTCATCATGGTATTAATGTTAGTTATGGTCTTATTCCCGTATATGTATGTCTACTACCCTATGAAACATTTTATGATGCTTCCACATATGATTTTTAAAGGTGCATCAATTCATGCATATCTTGTCCTTATTTTATTGCTACGTCTAAGCATATTGCTATTATGTAGGATAATCATTGGCGCATTACATGATTACATACTTAGTATATTCCAATGCATTGGTGCATACTCTTGCATGCGTGATGTCACCATGTAGGGATAAATGATGATGCAACTTTATACTTTTGTAGCTAGCTTTTGGTATTTCTATTGAAGACTTGGTAAGTTCTCATGCTTCGGGGACAAGCCCTTATATTCTTGCTTATGACGATATTTCTAAGACTTTTGTACTTTCTAGTCTTGAAGGTGATCTAGTAAAGCTATGTTATAGTTCTCGCAAAGATCAAACATGCAGAGACAAGTATTAGATTATAGATGTTGTAAATTCTCCCTAAAGGGAAACTTTTGACTCTTATGATGCTATGGTCTGGTTGGTTACTATTATTATTGTTTATTACATATATGCTTATGATATGAATAAGAGGCTTGTATGGGGCACCTTCAGATGTCACATTCGTTATGTCATATTTAGGCCCTAAGTTCAGGGACAATGAAAACTTTTCTAACTTTTGGCGATTTCTGCGAATGGGATTTACAGTCCATAAATGGAACTACAGAACATACTATGGGCTCATGGATTGAAGGTGAAAAATTCCAATATGTAAAATTTTGGGTCATTTAAAGTACAAAGACTAAGCACGACTCGTACTCCAGTTTACGGTTGATAAATAATGCCTGTATATGGGTTCAATAATTTTTAAATAACGGGTCTTTTGATCATTTTTTATCCGTTTAAATCTTAAACTATATTTTTTTACCCTACTAACTGATTTAACTAACTCAATTCCTATAAAACTCATTCCTAATTCATTAGAACTCATTCACTCTCAAAACCTCTCCCAAAATTTTAAATTTCTCTCTCAAGCAAGCACTCCATTGAAGCTTACAGTTCCATCTTTAGGTCAAGGATTTCATGATCTAATCACTCTAATTTTTTTAGGGTTTTCTAGTTTAGGTATGTAGGACTTCATTCATGGATTAGATTCATCCATGGAGACCAACTCAAATCTCCTTTTTCTCAAAGTTTAAGCATGAATGTCTATGAACTTTTACGATGGATTTTCAAATGATAGAATAATGATTATTACATAATTATTATACTTAATTATGCATGAATTACAAAGAAAACATAATTTTTACGATTTTTAAGGGAACCCAAGTGATTTTGTGTATATTATGATTGAGACTTGTTAAATTGATGTGGATTCCTTTACTAATGGTTCAAATTGAATTCAACTGAATGATTCCAATATGATTTTCATCCAATTACATGATTTTAATCTCAATTGTTCATGAATTCACATGTGGTCCTAGTTTCCCATATACAATGATGAGTTATGAATATGATTTTAAGTATAAAAGCATGATTTAATGATGATGAAGAAGAAGATGAATATATGACGATGAGGGAGATTTAATACCCTAATGTTGATGAAATAATGACAAGATGGGGAATATACCTACACTATATGCAAAGTTATGTAGATAGACTATTCATATGATATGAGATGTTTCATGATGTTATGATGCCTACTTTACAAGGTATGAAATTATGATTTCTATATTATGATGATGACTATGTATATGCATAATTATGTATTCCATGAGATTTGACTTAGCAATAAATGAGCTTGTATGAGGGAGATTATCCCCAAGATTTCTTACATAAATCTTCAAATCTCATAACTACGTGCCATCATAACTTTATTATCATATGTCTATAAGACTAGCTAATGGATCCATATTGAGTTATGTCCATGTGATATTCACTGTGATAGGGTTAAGCCTAAAGGGTGGGATCTTATGTTCATGTGACACTCACCGTGCTAGGGTAGAGCCTAAAGGGTAGAGTCAAGTCTACCTGGGCAAAGCAGACTCATTTTTCGCTCAATGTAAAGGAAACATCAGGATACCATGTAATAAACCATATGGTATTATTGTCGATTATAGTCTTATTTTCACATATGTATACTAGGTTATGAGAGATTTTGTGACGTTTTTCTTCATGGTTTTAAACATATATTGCTCATGCATATCTTGTCCTTATTTAATTACTATGATTATGCATATTGAGATTATGTTATGATGGTTCTTTGCTTCATGGCATACCTGCATACTTAGTATATTCTACGTACTAACATAAACTGTTTGCCTACATGATCTAACCATATGAAGACGGACAACAAGACCACTCATCCTATTCATGGCTAGACTTTGGATTGCTCATTGAAGATTATTGGTGAGTTTCCATGCTTTGGGGACGAGCCTTGTTCATGCTTTCATATTTTGAGACTTATGATTTCATCGATTATCCTATCTTGAAGGTGAGCTAGTAGCATGTTCTAGACCCCGCCAAAATTCTATGATGTAGAGGTATGTTTTGGACTTATGATGTTGTAATTCCCCTTAAAGGAAACTATGACTTTGATATTGCTATGTTCCGTTTCCTTAGTCTCTTATGAATTGTTTATGTTACCTTATGCATGCTTATGATATGAACAAGAGTCATAAACCTTCGAAAAAGACAACCCTTTAAAAGACCACAATCCTTCGAAAAAGTCATTAACCCTACAAAAAAAAAGTCATAACTCTTTCAAAAAGTCACAACTTTTTAAAAAAACAAAATTCTTTGAAAACTCACAACCTTCGAAAAAGTCACAATTCTTCAATATGAAAAATTATCCGCTTTTAAAATATATTGAATTGACTTTTAAGTTGGAGCATTATAGTAATCTTTTTAGAAAAGTCACAACCCTTTGAAAAAGTCACAACCCTTCAAAAAAGTCGCATCCCTTCGAAAAAGTCACAGCCCTTCAGAAAAGTCATAACCCTTCAAAAAAAATCACAACCCTTCGAAAAAGTAATAATCCTTCGAAAAAGGCATAACTCTTCGAAGAAGGCACAACTTTTTAAAAAAGGCACAACTACTCAAAAAAGTTACAATCTTTCGAAAAAGTTACAACCCCTTCGGAAAAGTTACAATCCTTCGAAAAAGTCATACCCCTTCGAAAAAGTCACAGTCTTCAGAAAAGGCACAACTCTTCAAAAAAATCATAACTTTAAAAAAAATCACAACTCCTTGAAAAAGTCACAAGCTTTCAAAAAAGTCACTATTCTTCAATGTGAAAAATTATCTACTTTTAATATAATCTAATATAATTAAATAAATATAATATAAAATATAAATAGTATATTAAATTAATTTTTAACTTAGAGGAATTATGGTAATTTAATATTCAAGTTGGGGAGTCTAAGCACTATTGACAAGCCAATTATATCAAGAAATAATGTTATAATTTTAAAAATATTATTGAAGATAACTAGGACTTTGGCAATATTACATTAATAGAAGTTTTTGAGATAAATTGATAATGCTAAAAAATTTCTATATAGAAAGAACTTAATAATTTTAGAGTATTTTATTAGTTTTAATATTAAATAGAAACTTAATTAAATTACTTATGACTGCACGAAGCGCGAGCTACTTACCTAGTTTAGTATATAGAATACTAACAATAAGGATTAAATCTGTGTAGTACTTATTTCTATCAAAATAGACAAAAGGCTCAAATATCAAACATAAAAAATCAAAAAGTAAGAATACAGAAAAAAACTATTAAATTCCTTAAGCTTGTAAATCTAGTTGGTATTCAAAATAGTACAAGAAACAATAAAGATAGATGAAAATATAAAACATCTAAATCCACAGTGTGTTCTTAAGAAATTTAATCCCTCACTGTATCCTAGGTTGTGGATTATTTCCTCACAGGATAAAACAGATAAACTATTACAAAAATAGTAGTACTTAACTTTTATAACATCAGCGAACACAAAAAATCAGCAATGAATTCACATACAGACTCAATTTTGTGTGTAAAAAAAATGTATGCAGAAGAAGAGAAAATTCGATGTCAGAAAAATGCAAAAAACCTCTCTATTTATAGCCAACAATAGGTGTTAACTCACTTCTTTAGAATAATCTCAACTGTTCAGAATAGGCATGACCTCTTTAGGGAAAGAAATGTCTGTTTGGAAGGAACATGTCTTGTCACACCCCACCCTGGGGGTCGTGACCAGTGCCCGATAGGGGCACGCAAACACTTACCAAGCCAAACTCCTTTATAACCTAGCTCGAAATTCTACAGAAATTTCGGCAGAGTTTCCTCTGTTTTATTGACTAACCGCACCTGCAGAAAAAGATTCTAGCAGC